>VUQH01021900.1:0-52819 GCA_015106775.1 Etroplus canarensis | reverse complement strand
AACACACTCGCAGGATAGACAGCAAAGCTTTCTCTCCTACATGTGTCAGAAATCATGAAGGATTAGTATATCTACTGTTTACTGTGTGTGTCCGCACACCAGAGCTCATGTCTGGCAGATATGTAAACACAACTTTAGCAAAACATACACACACATGTGAGCACAGTTGGGTATTCACGACAGCAGAGTAGGATTTGACAAGCTGTCATGTAGCTGCCAAACACTTTTCTCCACTCGATCATCTCATGATTGTTCCTGCCTTCTTGCTTTCCTTCCTTCCTTCCTTGCTTACTTCACTCAACACTTCTACTTTCCTGTATCCTTTTAAATGTTTACTTCTCTCTTTCTCTCTAGAGAAATACTTTGACATGAAGAAGAACCAGTGTAAAGATGCTCTGGACATCTACAAGAAATTTCTTTACAGGATGACGAAGCTGTCAGAGTTCCTCAAAGTGGCAGAGGTACACACATACACACTACTACGTAAATAAACGGACACTTCAGGATGTTTTCATGGGTCTGTTTAGAAAATTTTAATATACACTCAGCGGTCACTGCATTAGGTACATCTTGCTCATATTGGGTTGGACCCCTTTTGCCTTCATTACTTCCTCAGTTATGGCACTTCTGAAGGCATAGCCCCATATTGTCATCATAGCATCACAGTTGTTAGCTGCATATGCATGATGCAAATCTCCTGTTCCACAACATCCCAAAAGTATTCTACTGGAGTGAGATCTGGCGACTGTAGAGGCCATTTGAGTACAGTGAACTCACCGTCGAGTTCAAGAAACCAGTTTGAGATGAGTTGAGCTTTGTGTTATTCTGCTGGAAGCAGCCATCAGAAGATGTGCTCAACAACAGATGGATATGGTCATTAACAATACTCAGGTAGGATGTAGTAGCAGTCCAGCCATTCTCCTCTGACCTCTCACATTAACGAGGCATTTTCACCTAGAGAACTGCTGCTCACTGCACATTTTCTTTTTTGGGACCATTTTCTTTAAACTCTAGAGATGGTTGAGTGGGAAAATCCCAGTAGATCAGCAATTTGTGAAATAATCCTATCTGGCACCAACAACCATGTCATGTTCAAAGTCACTTAAATCACCTTTCTTCCCCAGTTTGATGCTCATTTAGAACTTTAGCTGGTCGTCTTGACCGTGTTTATGTGCCTAAATAAATTAAGTTGTTGCCATGTTATTGGTAATTAGACATTGACCTTAACAGTTGAACAGGTGTACCTAATAAAGAGGCCGGTGAGTGTATATATGTGCATAAATATAACATACAAATGTGGTCAGACTGCACTAATAAATGTATTTTTCTCATGAAGAGAGCCACATTTTTGCTCACACAGCTACTGTACTATGTTCAAACAGGAGTACCTGACTTATCCTCACAGCCCTACATTTGCTGTACATGCATACACATATACACACCCAAAATAACCCTGAAGATGGAGCATGTGGTTAGGCGCTCTGTTAGCTCCCGCTCCCTCTGCTCCCCACACTCCTCCATCTCATCCTTTCTTCTCCCTCGCTCTTCCCTCTCCCCTGACAAAGATAGATACTCATGTGGCTCTCCTTTGCCCAATGCCCACAGATCATCCCTCTTTCTTTCTTCCCTCTAGTGCCCTCTCTTCCTTCCCTGCTGGTGTTTTAGCAGACTTGAAACCGTGCGATCAACTACTGTAACTTCCACACTAGTGATTTTATATTCTCCACATTAATGTACATAGAAATAAATGTTCCCAGTCACTTTCCTTTTGTCTTTTATAATTAGCTTTTAAGGAGCTCTCTGAACAATTAATTTTTTTCTCCCTTATTATACACACTGTGTTTCACACATGTCAGGGTTTTTAATAAGCTAAACTTATCCCATCAATCTCAGTGATTACCTGGGCAAGGCTCCAAAAATCAACTAAAAGCAAACAGTGTAATAAGATGTGTATATATATTTTGAAATATATCCATACGTTAGAGAACAGGTTTCTCATTGTGGTGCAGAAAAAATAGTCTACTACATGTGGCCATTAACTATTTACCACTATGTTGATTACATACACAGAATATATTAATGAAGAGCAATAAAGCTTCAATCAGTTCTTGAGGTATTCTGTTTTAAATTAGATTGATGACGCGGTGTTTGTACTAGAGGGTTTCACATCCACTTAAGAAAGCAGGTCTTATTTGGGACAATTAAACAGACATTTTGGCGCAGAGTAGACAAAAAGCATTGGTGTTAAACATTAAGAGTGGCTCAGTTCTGTTTAAGTCAACACTGACAGCATTACAGGGAGCCACATGAACAATACCAGGACTCTGAAAGCGAAGTAGCAACAACCACAAAGTAATAGAATAATAGAAACAAGCAATAATAATTTGATATTTACCCAGTTTTAGTGTGTTTTGCAGTGTAAAAGGCTTATGGTTCTTATTAAAGAATGTGGCTTATGTTGATACTGCCTGCCCAGGCTTTTAGTTACCTTCTCTTTTTCTAAACTCTAAGCTGAAGTTTAATTAATTATTCTTGAAAGCAGTAACTTTGATGTGGATTCCCTCAAAATTTGCCCTCGGTATTTTAATTTGGACATTTTGTCAAATATGTCAACATGACAATCAGAAATCCATAAGCCTCCATTTCTGCACACAAATGCTGGAAAATGTTTGGAAATCGAGTCCCAACAGTGTCTTAAATGACATTTTCAGAGCAGGGAGAGTCTGTCACATTTGTGTTCTCATGTACAGCTCCACTTTTTATTACAGATAAGTCCATTAGTTTTGGGACAGCGACACATTTTCTAATTTTGCCTAGTTTCCACCAGTGGATTTTAAATCCAGCAGTCAAAATGTGCAGACTTTTAGCTTTTAATAAGAGGTTTGACAAGAGTTGAACTGTTTTGGAATTATAGGGGAGGCCTGTTCCCTTGTTTTTCCATGACAAACTAAGCAGATGAAAGATCTACAGTTGTTGTAGTGTTGAACTTGCATTTGGTATCTTTTCACACTCAATATGAGGTCCGAAGAAGTGTTGATGCATGTGAAGGAGACCGATCAAAATAAACCTATCAGAGAGATGGAAAAAACTTTAGGAGAGGCCAAATCAGCAATCTGTAACATTGCTGAAAAGAAGTGGTGCACTGACCAGCTTAGTGACACCAAAAGGCCTGAAAGACCACGGAAGAAAACTAGAGTGGATGATCACAGAATTCTTTTCTTGGTGGATAAAAAACACCTTCACCAACATCAAGTCAAATAAAGAACACACTCGAGGAAGTAGGCGTATCATTGTCCTAAAATCAAGAGTCATCTTCATGAATGCAAATACAAAAGGTTTACAACAAGGGACAAACCTGTGGTTATACCCAATAACAATAAAGCCAGATTCGACTTTCCCAGAAATATCCGAAGGAACCTGCCCAGTTCTTTGCACAGGTGAAACCAAGAATAAATTATACCAGAATGATGAGAAGATGAAAAATATGGAGAAGGAAAGGAGCAGCTGTTGATCCAAAGCATACCACATCATCTGTGAGACATGGTGGCGGCAATTTTATGGCATGGGCATGTATGGTGGCCAGTGGCTCTGAGTCACTTGTGTTTATTGCTGATAGAAGTAGCAGGATAAATTATGAAGTGCACAGGACTATGTACTCTGCTCATATAAGCCAAATGGCGCAAAACTGATTGGATGGCGCCTCACAGTGCAAATGGATACTGCAAAAGCAACCTGAATTTCTTTAGGCAAAGAAATAGGATGTTCTTTAGTCCCTCAGTCAGTCACCTGATCTCAACCCAAGAGACAGCTTTTCAGTGACTGAAGGCAAAACTGAAGGCAGAGAGACCTACAAACAAGAAGAAACTGAAGGCGGCTGCAGTAAAGGCCTGCCAGAGCATCTCAAGAGAGGAAACTGAGCATTTAGTGATGTTCACGGGTCCGGGACTTCATTAATTGCAAAAAATTTCTATCCAAGTATTAAAAACAATCATTACATTTAAAATGATTTTTGTTTGTCCCATTACTTTTGAGCCTCTGAAAATGGGTAAGGTAAAATCCGTTGGGCTTTTACACCTGAGCCTACAAGGATCATTGGGCCGGAGCTTATCCCCAGTGTCTGTAGTCGTGAAGCGACTTAGGAGTTAGACTCCTCCTGGATGGGGTGCTAGTGCATCGCAGGTTACCTTCCCAGTATTTTACGGGTACCCATTTTTTTTTACTGCTGGGTGGACAGAGGCACACTTGCGGTTGGGACCTTGCCCAAGGGTCTTGGCACCGTGGGGGTCTGACCAGAATTCGAACTCACGACCTCTCGATCATGAGCCCAGCACCTTAACCATTACACCACCGCCCCTGCTTTCTGAAAATGGGGGACTATGTATAAAAATGCCTGTAATTCCTAAACAGTAAATGCAAATCTTTTAAAACTCAAAGTCTGCGCTTTCATTTTTGATTTAAAATTTAATGTTGTGGTGTACATAAGCAGAATTACAAAAATTGTCCCGAAACATATGGACCTAACTGTGCTTATAAAAGTTCAGGGCTGCTCTGCCTGTGTGAAAACAAGTTATAATAGCATCTTTGAAGCAGGTGAAGTACCTGTTAGTCATTTTCTGCTGATAAATCACACACTAAAGGTGAGTCTGGCAACAGGTTTGACAGAGAGTTCACATTGTTTATGTTGTCTTTTGGACATGGTTTTGGATCAGAGTAACTGTCCTTCATGAATGTTTTCAGTAATATCCCACCATAATTCATGCCTGCTCTCCCTCCTTGGTCAAACATGTTTATCACTGTGCCATTGTCACTGTCACTCACTGTTGAGATGTCAATCTTTTTCATGTTTATTTCTGTTTTTTGTTGATACTGCCACTGCATGAAGTAATGATTCCCCTGTTTTTGTTTCTGTTCTCATCTTTTTTTATTTAACCCAATGGACCCTGCCCTTATTTTTCTGCTTTCCTCTCCATGTGAACCCACCTACCTTCCTCCCCTTTTTTATTTTGTTAATTTTGTTTGTTTTTGACGACAGCAAGTTGGAATAGATCAGGGTGACATCCCAGATCTCTCACAGGTCAGTGTACATCTCACCTCCCACCTCTGTGTGATTCCAGTCTTCTCACTTTTTTCACCCCTAAGTCTATCCTGTAGCAGTATATGTTGTTTCATTGCTCTCTCTGTGCTTTTTATTTCACCTCTGCATATGCCTTTATTTCCCCTTGACCAGTTGTTTACTTCCTTTTCACTCTTCATTCAACTCCTTTTTATTTCTTTAAGAAAAAAACAGCTTTTCTAACCTGATTTTACTGTTCAAATCTAGGGAACTCTCCTCTGGTTTAAATGATTTTGCTTTCCTGCTTTTTCTCTCACTCTAAATGCTCATTATAGATCCAACAATAGGTTGAGCTGTGTTACGTTGGCCTGCTTAATCACTGTCATCACCAGACCTGATGCCTGTTTGAAAACCCTGAGCAAAGGCGAACAATGAGCTTAGACCTTGAATCAATAAAAATTAGGATAATTACAAAAATAATGGGCCTGAAAAACAGGACAGCAACAATACTTCCTAATTGTTGAGAATAAATTTGCCCTTTTGTTTGCAAATTCAGTAGAACAGCTTGAAGCATTGTTTTTATCCTTATGGTTGGACCTCAAGGACGTTGTACATTTTCAGCATTAGACCAGCACGCACAAAATTCCGCTTAATACTGTTAAAGGCCTGTTATTTGTTTATCAGTTTGTCTGCTTTGTAGCTTTAACTATATTAAAAATACAAATCATGTCCTTGGGTTTGTTTGACTGAAAATGATCAACAAAAGGGTTGCGGCTAATGATTTTTTTTTTTTTTTTACCAGTCCATCTGTTGGTTGTCTAATCTGTATGAAATAGTGCAGCAAATGGTACTTTTCAAGTGTCTTATTTAGTTGGTTGAACAGTTAAAAACTCAAAGCCTGAGTATATTTAACGATGATATACAATAGATTTGAGAAGCTACAACTTTTATACGCCAAGATGTACTATGTACTGTAGAATGTTGGTTTATTTTTGTTCGGTTTTGGTTATCAAACTAATGATTTACTCCTTCCAGCTTCTAGAAGGTGATGATTCGTTGCTTATCTCAGATTTATTACTGATTATCTTTTTCTGCTGGACAAGTGATTAATCATGCATTTTAAAAGTATTTCTTGAGCAGTAGGTATTTAGAGCAAAGCTTGGGTCTACAGTTCGTCTGTCAGAATAGGAAAAAAATTTGGTGTAAACATTTGTGGTCCCCAGTGGATGAATTGTAATCACCTCTGTAATCTCTTAACTTTTCTTGTTACATTCTCATAAGGTCAAATTTAACTAAAATCCTGATTTATCACTAAACAGTAAAACATTCCAAAAATGGCACTGTACATTGTGGTTTTTGCCACTTAGCTAATGTGAGAGTATGCTAACATTCACTGCGTGCTGTTATTTCAATTCAAATCAATAATATTTATATCGCACCAATTCACATCAACAGTTTTCAAGGCAGTGTTAGAAGTGAGGATGAATCCCTGTCCTTCTGGCTGAAAAACAATTGGTCTTTCCAGCTGTTTAAGCCAAGATGATGACTTTTGAGGGTAAGAATTGCAAAGGATTCCACACAAAATGTTTTGAACTTCATGAGTGCACCATCTGGGACCTCTTTGTGGACTGTAGCTGTGATTGTCAGTGTGACCATACTTATGTACTTTCCCTATTTATGATACACTTTAAAGTGTATAAGCTGAGACACTGACTGCTGTTTTTTTGGTATTTAATGGAAAAATGAGCAAGAAAATTAACTTAGTATGCAGCAGTTTATCCTAACAGATCTACTGGACCCACTTCTAACTAATTTCTTAACCAACTGGCAGATTATGTGACTGATCTCAATGTAATCTAGAGTCTTTGTTAGTGTCATAGTCTGCTATGCTTCAGTGTAGCCAACTCAATTTACTGCTGTTCAAATATCAGTACCATGTATTAGTGGGAAATTTTCAATTGCTGCATCCCCAGCTGACAGATTTATCCATTATAAATTAATCATAAGCTGCAGCCCTTATTAGATTGACAGTTTATTAAACTAAAGTTACTTTGGCACATAGTTGTCAACTTGGGTGCTTTTCTGTCTCAAGGGAAGAAAAAAGAAGTCTCCCACACACTGACACACAACAGTAAAATTTTATAGCCTTGGTGGAATGTGACCTTGGTTATGCATTACTAAAAAAATCATTAGAGTGTAAAGCTGGAAGTCAACAGCATGTGGGGTGACAGTGTGGGTGTTGAACTCGTAGTGAAACTGCATAGTTTACTGTAGTCATTAAACAGACGTTTTTCTTCTCCCTCCCTCTGTCGCAGAAAACAAAAGGATCATACATTGTAGGTGGTGGGTTGCATACTGTACAGCTTACACCCTCCAATCTGCTTAAACCCCCTGCATGATTATCATCATACTATGTGTGTGTGTGTAACCATACACACTTGCACATCAGGCATGCGCTCCCCCATTTTTCCAGTGCCGAATGATCTGGTGTCAACTTAACACTGTGTGTGTGTGTGTGTGTTGGCCTCAGGTGGCTGTCACTGACACACACACACACACACACACACACACACACACACACACACACACACACACACACACACACACACAGCCCTGGCACGACAAGCAAAAGGCCATGAAACCTCATGAATAGAAAATGAAGCTTCACCTCTCAGTCTTCATCTGCATGAAAAGAATCTGCACAGGGTTTCGACTCGCTTATTTAAATTCCATCCTCCTCCTTAGATGTTGTTTATTTCATACTTGTCATGCACGACATCATTGCCTCAACATGCATGGCGGAGTTGCTTTAATAGTGAATGACCCAAACATTACTATGTTGTCATTGTCAAAAAAGGAAACGAGAGAAAATGACAAGGTTTTTTTTATTCTTTTTTATGAAGTCTTTTTGTCTCCATGCCTTCCAACATTAGCACTATCACTACTGAGCACTGAAAGCAAGACAGTCAAGAAGAGACCCCCCTCTGAGTGTGTGTGTGTGTGTGTGTGTGTGTGTGTGTCTGTGAGCTAATATTTGCTAGTCACACACAGGCTGCTTTTCACCTATTCAAAACCTCGGGCAGTTAAAGGATGGTCTTTTTCTTTGTGCAAGTCTCTGTTTCTTTAACAACTAGGCAACAGTTTAGCAAGAACCCACTGTCTAGCCAGTACTCCAAACGCCTCCTGTGTGTGTGTGTGTGTGCGCCTGTGCATCTGCAGCCCTACTGACAGCAAACTTTGCATTCTTGTGGATGGAGAGAGAGACATGACGTTGTGATATTTTTACAGTGAAAGAATTTCCCCTCCTCTATCCAAAGCCAAAAGAGAGCCGGACTATTTTTTCATTTTTTTCCAGTGTGAAGGACTGAAAATGCCAGCATAGTATTAAAAAATAAGCCATTAAATGCATCAGGAAAAATAAATACAAGTCGTAGGCGTGACATGCATTTTGTATCATTTCTGTTTAAAATAATTCAATTTTAGGTATAATACATTTTAGGTAATTTGAATCTTAATCTTGATTTATTTTTTTAGCCCAGCTTTTAATACACTAAAATGTACTGTAATCGGATCTCTTTGGTATATCAGCTTCTTTGTCAAGTTCACCCGGAACTGATCTGGGTTATCTGATGAAGGTGTTGGCCCTCGTGTGGGGGGACATTAATTGTTTTTAATGGGCGAAAGGCTCAAATCTAGTGTTCTCTCTTTTTTGAATAAATCTAGATTAGCAATTGCCCTCAGTTTTCTGGCAATTTCCAGAGTAGACGGACGCATTGCTGTGGCGTGACTGACAGCAGTCAATGCAGAGAAAATGTTGACGCCTTGATGCACTTAGAATGAGGACCTCACATTTGCATGAAGCAGGAAATACTTAGTCATAGAAATGTAAGTAAATGCTGGAATGAATACAATGCAAATGAAAAGATTTAAGGTAATGTAATATTTAATACATTAATTAATGCCTACATTTTTTTGCATTTTTGGTGCATTTAATTACATTATTTATAATTTATCCCTAATTTTGGCAGTTGCGGGCCTCCATAGTCAAACAGACTGATTATACTCTGAAAATGCAGCTGTCTGGCTTGCTTTTGCCCTACTGTTTGCTGTGGTCTTTTTAGCATTAATGAGGCACCTAACGAGCACTGAAGACATCATGTTGTGCAGCGTGAAACATTTGGAGCTTAACTTGAATCTGCTGCTGAACTGTGTCATCTGTAGTAACATAGCAACAATCCCCAAGTAACCTGCTCGCTAACTGGTACACAAGAGCTTGAATTTAGTGCTGCTGCATCATCTTACAACAACAGACTTTTTAAACACTCCTGGTCTTACTTGTTTTCCTGGAAAAGGATAAAAGATAAATGGTATAATCTCAATCTGCAAGTACAATAAATGCGGATAGATTTAGTAAAGCTACAGGAGAGACATGCTGACAAGTGAGAGGTAAAGAGTATATCCTGGTACTTGTGCATGTATAACAGGACCTCACAGTGTGAGGGCACAAGCGAGACAAAGAGGCAAAAATAGCAAAGGGAAGACAGTGCCGAAATAATCGCCCTCTGCTCATGTGAAGTCAAAAGAAGAAGGCGCGGCCTCTCCTCTCCAACTTTTCCCTCGCTCTTTTTTAACCTCCTGCTTTGTTGTCTCTCCTTTGAGTCTTCTGCTAACAGTGTGAGTGTTTTCTGCATGTTGCCATGGCTATTCTTGGAGCCTGATGCACTCTGTTACCTTCCTGTGAGACCAACTAACTCTGGGTGCTGTGTTTGTGTGTTACTGTATGTGGGGGCGTTTTTTTCTTTGCATGTGAGAGAAACAAGTTGAGTGAGTTACTGAATTTCTTTCTTTTATCTCATGCTCAATTCTCTCTCAGGCTCCCAGCAGCCTCCTGGAGGCTTTGGAGCAGCATCTTGCATCTCTGGAGGGCAAGAAGACCAAGGAACTGAATGCAGACACCAGGTAGGGATGTTAATTGCCAGTCAGTTGCATCAGGTTTACTTGAAGCATATGACAGTTTAAAACCCTTTACAAACTCACAAATGCCATATTTCACAGTACATTTAACATATATGAAATTTCACATTTTCTCCTTAAGATTACCTCACTGAAATAGTTGAACATCTTCTCCATTTCCTCCCCTTTCTCTTGTGTTACAGAGCATCTACCCTGTCAAGCGCTGTCTCATCTCTCTCCTCCACTGGCATGTCCTTTAGCCGCATGGACGAGAAGGAGAAGCAGCAGGCCTTGGAGGAGGAACAGGCCAGACTGCAGGCTCTTAAGGTAACAGATTTTGTTCTTTTGAGCCAAATTATTCCTAAATCAAGGGGTTAGATTGCCAGCTGCAGCAGCAGAAAGGCCAGCAGCAGGTCATGCAGTTACTGCTGTCTCCCTTTTCAAGAGACTTTTCAAGTGGCAGCGCTTGATTCAATTTATTGGATTTCTTGTAGCTCCCTCTGGAAAGACAAGTACTTCAGTACTTCACAAGTACTTCAGTAGTCCAACAACCTCAGATGCATGAAAT
Source organism: Etroplus canarensis (assembly GCA_015106775.1). Lineage (NCBI taxonomy): Eukaryota > Metazoa > Chordata > Actinopteri > Cichliformes > Cichlidae > Etroplus > Etroplus canarensis. Next base: position 42,245 of record VUQH01021900.1, on the reverse strand, counting down.
CATTGCACACTTTACATTTGTTGTTGTGTGCATGTTTTTTGTAAAAAAAAAAAAAATCCAGATAAGATATCCACATATACAGCAGATCAGTTCTTCAAGTTTGGTGTAAATGAGGTCTTTAAATTGGACATGTTATGGCCACTTAAGCTCCGTGTTTTTATTCTTGGACAGTAGATTAGCTTTGCATGAAAAACAGTTCTTCAGACACATCAGTTCAATAACAGAACCTAGAGGGTAAATTTGCAGTGCAAAACCCTGTGAATCTCACAGTGATACGCGCACTTCTAGTTGCACTCCTGACCGTAAATCCTGCTGCGTCAGTCCTTCAGCAAGCCTACGTACAACTTTGCAGATCGTTGTCTACATGTTATAGCCATTTACTGTGACCAGGGGGCAGTGTCACAATTAAAGGGTCTGTGGGCTACTCTAGCTTGCTCTTGTTGGTCCTTCAGCCACCCATGGCAAAGATTGGAGTTATACATAGAGCTGAAGTAAAAAACAATGAAGCGTGTCCACTGCACCCAATCTTTTCAATCAGTTTTTTAACCCAAATCTTTGATTTTTCTTCGGGCTTCTCCTTCTACATTGGGAGCTCTGCTGTCACTCCCTTCCTCTCCCAGCCTAATTTTCAACCAATCGGCATTTGACCTGCGCACAGTGTCATCAGCGTTGAACCATACATAGTTGACTTTTTGGAGGACTGCACAGCACCACGTTTTTGTTTGTTGTATTCCCCTCTGCGTTGGCTCTATGTAGGCAAATACCAGTGCAGATGTACACAACTACCGTATTATAAATCTAGCAATAGTCACTCCAGGCTCCAGACTTGTGCTTCATCTCAGGGTTGTAGCCTTATATGCGGATGTCATTGCCAGTGATGATCCTTGACATTAAAGTCAGTTCATTTTGACACAGAAGTTATGTTTCTGATGCATTAAAGTCCATGGTGGGATTGCAGCATTGTAGTAGTCAGTGCACATATATAAACTTTCCATAAGGAAATGGGAAGAGTGAAAACTAAGTAGAACAGGAAAATAAATTAGTGGCAGATTTGGGATAACAAAGGTGTGAAGTCTGCATGAAGGGATTTAATTTGAACTAAGAATCACAAAAATCAGTTCCATAACAAGTGAAACTGCAACTATTGCTCTAGATTTAAGACCATGCTGCAGATGTGTTCACAGAGGAAAAACTGCACTGCAAATGTGCTGCAGCTCTGTAACACTTGAGCCCTTTACTTAAAAATGAGGGGAAAAATCTATAGTGCTCCACTTTGCTTTACTGTAGAAATCAGGCTGACTCTGTTGTGTTACTGCTGGAAGATCATCTGGTAACTTTGGCGAGTTCTGAACTCCAGTTGAGGATAAAGGCCATGAGTCTCAGTGGTGAGGCGAGCAATAGAAAAGTCAAGTGTAAAATGTGTTGACATTTCTTGCTCCAGCCCTGGGAGTCCTCCCTTACAGCAAGCTGTAATTGAGTAGGAGCAGTAAAGCTGCAACACAACGGCTGTGTGTGTGTGCATGCGCATGTTAAGCATGCTTGGATCCTGGTAGAAAAGATACAGTGTGTATCCCAAAGTGTTGCCAATATCTCTGTCAGCTTCATGTGTATGAAAAGTGTGTATATATCCTGGCAGATTACACTCAGTATGTGCCTTGGTATGTAGTTTGGTGCATGTGCTTGTTTGATTGGATTTTAGCACGCTGCTTACTCTGTGCCCTTGGTTGCTCCTGTTTCTGCCAAGGTCCACTGATTACCTTTTGGGTTTGGTTAGAACGCAGAGGGAAGATAAAGTGAGAGCGAGAACATAACAGAGTAAGAAAGAGGAACGAGAGAGAGCTGGGGTTAGCGGGGGTCGTCCAAATACTCTAGTCCAGCTGTCTGCTCTCTCTGGTGTCCATATGGACTCGGCACACACATACACACACACGAAAACACTCACACGCTCAGCTACTGTCCAGCTGGGGCCTCAGCCCAAACAATAACAGCAGTTCCCATTTGTTCCACGCTACACTGTCAGAATAAAGATGAAGAGGACTTGGCCTGGCTGAGGCCGGTGCAGCAGGAGCTTCTACTTATTAATCCGCTCAAAGTCCAAAATCCTTTAAAGGTGGAAGAGGTTGTAAAATGAATTGGAATGTTTCCATATCTTTAAGTTCAAACCAAATTAAACTGCCTGGGTGGCCATGTGTAAATAAAAATGGACGACGACACTGCGAGAAGTTGTGGTCATCCATAATAACAATAATAAACTGCACTTCTGCTGTACCTTTAAATTGCTTCACTTGTCTAACAAACATGTTGTTGAAAGTGGATTTTAGACAAAGAGGGTTTGCCCATAGTGAATTCCCACATGATAAGACATAAATGTATGGATCCCTGTGGAGAAATGAGGTCATTGCCACAGCAAATAATAGGATCTAGTGGGAAATATGCACAGATGAAGTGTAAGATGAGAAATAGGCAATACAACAGGAAGAATGATAAAAACAACTGATATAGTGGCTTGTGGGATAATACAAAAACAGTGCAAGAAGGTTCAACCTGCTCTGTAAATTGCATGGATACACACACGAATTATTTTATTGTAATGCATTTTGAATTTTAATACAGAAACATCTAAAGCTACAGAGAAATGAGAAGAAAGTTGCTGACAGACGTTGCTACTGTTAACAGCTTCCAACAAACTGATCCTGAAGCAAAAGGTTCAAATTATTGCAAGAAATAAAAGTGTAGAGGACCTGTGGACAGTTTTTGACTCTAAAATGTGTAGGAATATCTTCCGAGTGCTTTGCTGAAGATCTTGGATCAGCAAGTAATCATACCTCTGGAGATTTTTTTTTTTTTTTTTTTTTATACTGCATTATCCAAGTGGGTTTCTTACCCGACAGCAGTCTTTTGCCCTTTTTTGAGCTAAATAAAAAGGCTTTTCAGGTCAGGCATCATAAGCAATGAATTCATTGTCCTGAATCAGCAGAAGAAATGTAAAATTCCAAACCTGTTATTGTTTTGTTTCAGTTTGGCTGTAGCAGTGGCTGGACTTTGCTGATGTTTGTGTATCTGTCACCAGAGAGAACTATATTCAGCATTTCAGCTGTACCTAAGTCTCAGGGTCAAATGCTGTTTGAGATGGTCTGGAGTTTTTAGCATTACACAATAAAATATTTTACAATATTTTCATATCAAAGTACTTTACGCTAATATAGTCATTATAAGTCATTATATTGTTGTTTGGTGAAACCCACACCACACAGCAACATTGGCAGGCAAAACCAAGCAATAAACTGACTTTGGAAATGTATTTGGCCTGACTTTTTAGTCTTACATCTAAAGCCAAGAAGTGACTCTATAACACCAAAGCATGCTTTCTCCTGTGTGTCTTTTTGCTCATCCTGACTTCACATTGTTCATTTGTGAGATTAGATGCCTGGCAAGAATCTCCAAACAGCATAACTCTGAAACACAACATTAAGTTACAGGATGGCTGAGGTTTAGGGTGGTGTTTTCCACTCTAGGAGTATATATTTGTCTTGAAGTCTGTATGTACATAGTGTGTCACTTCCCAGGAATTGAGCTTTCTGGAAACAACCCTCTTGTTCATTTCAGTGGGAAACAACTGTTTAAATATTGTCTTCCTGATAGCATTGTGCTATTTTTCTCACTCTTGACTGCATGTCCTCTTTCCAGGATCAGCGCTTAAAGGAGATCAGCATGCAGACTCCACCCTCTGCCTCCCCCAGCAGCCAGTCAATAGGCAGCGCTAACAACAACAACCACATCACACAGACCCCAGAGTTGTTCAACTCCACGCTGTCCACCAACAGGTGCACACACAACCAAAAACAACATGAAATGTTTGACCCTTCATACAGTGTTATAGCCATCATATTGAAAAGGAACTATTAACTAAAACATCTAGTACTTTTAAATGATAGTATATTAATGATTTCTGAGATGGTGACTAGTGAGCATAGATGTATGTTTTCATGTTGAAATGGTTAAGAATCTGCCTTTTTTCACCTTCTCTTGTGCAGTCTGACTTCATTCTGCACATGACGCAAGCAGCACATCATAAAGGTGTATACGATTATGACGATAATTGTGACATTTAGAAAATTAAATGAAATTCATATGATTATATCATAACTAAGCCAACACTGGTAGCTATCTGGTTAACATACTGATATTGTGCGTGGCAATACTGGTCCTTAACCAAGAAAGTAGTAGCTAGCTATTTAGTATAGCTAGGTACTGCGTTCGTGTGTTGCTGCCACTGTTCCGTAAATTATATTGGTGGAGATGAGAGGCAAGACATTCTGCCTACACCCAAAAATGTTAAGTGGGCTTTATCTTCATTCAGTCCACGCTGTAGATGCGTTGAAAGAAACACTTATTAAACTTGACATAACCCTCCTTAGAAATGTAACCGCATGTGATGTCGATGCAGCACATGACAGCTGTGATTGATCTGTTCAGAACTTTTGTTTCCTCTTACAAATCTCCGGCTACTTCTGTCACCATTTTGCAAATCAACTCGCAGAGAGAAACTCCACCGCCAGCTAGTGTTTTGGTGATGAAATTGCAGAGTAACACATGCACACAGACAATAAACAATGTTAAAGATGAACTAATCGAAAATAGTATTTGCTGTAGTAATAAGGTTGTCACTGTGAATTCTTTTACCCTAAATAAAATCTGATCTTGTGACAGCCCTGTTGGTTACCTTGCAGACTAAAGCCAAATCCATGCATGAGGTTAGGACATTATCCACAGCAGATTGTCTTTTTGTTACATTCTTACATCAGGAGATGGTCAGATTTGGAGGTGTTTTCCCTTCTGGAAGCACTTGTGGATGCTGCCTGGACTGAGTACAGGAGACGGGATACATGACGGCTGTTCACGTGGTGTTAATTCACCACATTAAATTACCTACCACCTTACACACCCATAATCCAACATTATGCAGCCTTTTGTTCTAGAGAGCAGGCAGATTAAACTCTATTTAATGTGCCATCTGAAATTTTGTATTCTGCACCTTCATCGAGTAAGATGTAGAAAAGTTTAGAGCTGCAGTGGATTTTAAGGGTGTAACGTTGTGTTTACACAGAAAGTGCTTTAGCCACAATTTGCACATCCATTTTCCTATTTCAGTCAAACCAGCATTTATACTGGCAATGTTTTACTTTCACTGAGATAGTACACCATATACTGCTCTATCTGCACCTTCTGTGCAGATATGGTGCTCTTTTTAATCTGCTAGTTTACTCTGGCTACTCCCGGTTGTATGCTCATTACCACCTGAAATATGTTAAACTGATAAACAGCTGAAAATTTTTGTTGTTGATGCACTTTTGATGAACAATCAGGTGTTTCATAAAACTATTCCGCAAGAAAACCCCATCTGTTGTTCTTATTGCTGAAGATAGTTGATGTCATGCTGCACTTGTGCACGTGCTTCAAAAATACTCAAACTTACTTAAACTATTATTGTCCTTCAGAATTAAGTGAGAGGAAGAACTTGAAATCTGGCAGGAGTGGTTAAAACTTGCAAAATGAACCTTTTATTGCTAGTAGTAAAGAACTTATTCTCCGCCTGCTAAATGGATCCAAAAAATAAATGTATTTACTGTCAGCGTGCATTTCAAAAACTCACATTACTTATCCAATAAAACAAATCCTTGTATTTCATCTCCGACTAACTCCAGCTGTATTGGAGTTCAAGTAAGACTATTTATTCTCGATAATCAGAACAGGATTTAGGCTCAACATGCACAAACTGTAACACGCTCTGAATTTACTGCTCCTAACTGTTTTATTGCTCTGTGGAAGTTTTTACAGCCCTTCAGAGTGAGAGGATTAATCTTTATCTGTGACAAACGAACATTTTTAGTGGTGGCTTTGGCTATTTATGCTCAGTTGATTAAATATTAATGCTTCGTCCCCATCTGTCTTTCTGTATCTCTCTGTTCTCTCACTAACTTACTCACTTGATTTCTGTTCCTTTTTTCCTTCCCTCTCAACTCATCCTCATTTCTTTCCCCTTTTTCTTTTTCTCACTGCTTCTCCGGCTTTCCTACTTCCATCCTATCCTCTCACTCTCTCCTCAGTGTGCCCAATCTGAACAGTGACCTGTTTGATCTTCAGCCGGCCTTCATCCCTGCTGTGCAGAGCACTCCTTCCATCTCCAACGCCAACAGTGCCTGGGGAGGTACATTACCTGCACACACACTTTAATTTATGCACATATATGAATGCACCAGCAGGGACACAGACATGCAAATAAGTCAGACATACACAACTGAATTTATTCCTGTAATATCCCCTCTGGCCAGTCATTCACCTGTGTGCCCATCCATCTGTCCAACCATTCATTTTAGTTTATAGAAACCTTCCATCCACCCACCATCATCATCGTATTTTCTTCAGGAACTAATGTCGCGTGACCCTGTTGGTTGCTTGTGTTGAGATGTAGTTAAACAAGTTCTGGGTACAAACTCTGAGCAATGCAATGAGGAAGTCGAATAAAAAATCAGCTGAGATTCAGCCACTGTCTCTCCCCGTTTTCTTGTTTGTCCATGAGGCCAACACACACTTTGCTGTATGCTACTCCCCACATATTTGTGGAAAAACGAGGTTGACATTTCAGTGTTCAGTCAGCTGCCGCAAATCAAACTGTAGCCCAAAGATGCATCTGGAACCTCTGTTAGTGTGGGGTATTAAAGTCTTTATGATAAAGGATTATACAGAGTTTGGCCAGATTTTACAGTTGGAGCTACTTCCTAACGTAGATATAAGCTTCATATTATCAGTCACTCTGACACAGGAACTGAGATAAGTGTCCCCCTGTACTTTTCTCAAAAATAACACAAAGCATACTTCAGTAGACATCCAAGGCTGTAAGTATCCAAGATTCTGATCAAGTTTTCATAAGTCAATAGACAGAGGACATATTTTGCTTTTTTAAAGGGGTTCTTTGATGTTTTTGGGAAATATGCTTATTCACCTTCTGCTAGAAAAAGCTTTAGAGAAAATGTAAGGCCAGGAGCCGTTAGCTTACAGTATGAGATATTACTGAAAGGGATATACCAAGCCAGTTTTTTCAGTCCTGATGCTGATATCAGTACCTGCGCTTTGGATATCTGCCGATTCTGAATACCAAACTGATACCAGTGATAAATTAGCAAGCTGCATTCCTCACTTGGAAGAAGAGACTGAGAATGGCTCTTTTTAGGGTTTATTTCTTGCTCAGACTGGTCCTTTGGGGTGTTACTGTGCACCTAAGGACAATTTTACCACATGAAATAAAAATGACTCAGATTTTCTTATTTGATAGACAAAAATATCTGTAATATGTGAGTAAATGAAACCCAAACTAAAAGGCTCCTATAAAAATAGTTTGATTCCATTTCTGATGCTTTTACTGCTATCTCTAGCTAAAATCTCTTTAGTTGGCCCAAAAAAAAATCACCTAAGCAAGAAAACCCTTGCTTCAATCTGTAGGGCAACAGCAGGCTTAAATCAGGACCAGTCTTTGACATATAGTGAGAATGCAGATTGCAACAACTGAAGACCTGTCCTTACCTCTGTCCCTTTCCAAACGTGTTGGAGAACCTATGGTGACCATCAGGAAGCAAAACTGAGTCTTCCATGACCACATCCATAAGTAATTCCAGTCCAGAGGTTTGTGTAAAGAGATATAGTTAAGAATTAGACACACATTTGAATTGAATTAGATTTAGCAATTGCAAGTTCAATTTTTACACTACAAGCATAATAGGTTTTAGCTAAAGAGTAATAGTAGCAGTTTTGCATTGTGACAAGATTTTTTTGGTTAACATTGGCTAGCTGATGTAGGGTGCTCATCAGGTTGTAATATGCTGTGTTTAGCATGATAGCGAAATGTCGTATTTTTCCACCTTGGCAGAGGGAAAGTGTCAGTAGCATCACTAGAACAGACTGAAACCTAGTTTTCGAGTTTGTCCATTCTGAGCTACTATAGAGAAACATGGTGGGGCAACATGGTAACTCCTATGGAATGGGACCTGCTAACATTGTATATATGTAAGTGTACAAGAACACTATTACTTTCTCAGAGTGATTTTACAGTATAAAAAGGGTAAATATATACATGTTGGGCTCAATGTCTGATAACAAATCACTTTAAGTGTTACACTGATCCTTTAAACATTGCTTCCCTATCTTTATCAAATAAAAATAACAAATACCAACACAGTAAATTTATATTGTTTTTGTATGTATTTGTTCAAGTAATGCAATACATTGGAAGCAAGATATACCTTTAATTCTATGTTTCATTTAAGCACAGTTTGAGTTATTACTGCACTTTACCTTCATTTATGATCACACTAGTTTCTCTTTTTTCTTCTGCACTCGGATTTACTGTAAATGCACTTACTCACACAAGAGACAGGTGAAGAGAAGATAATAACAGTCAGATAGATGACAGTTCCTTTATGCTTCTTTATATATAGTTAAGGCATCTCTTTAAATGTAAAACAAAACATAAGCATAAGTATTTAAAAGAAGTGCTTTTGTTGGAGCTGTTCACTGGGTGTCAACTCACTTGACCAGCGTTTGTGGTTAAGTCAGGCTTCCTCCATGCTGTGTTAGCCGGTGCGCAGCTGCTATACAAAACACACAACAACATATAATTTAACTGAACAGACTGGATCCAATAATCAGTCTGTTGTCACCACCATTCAATCAGTACAAACCGATATGTCATAAATATAGGCTCGGTGCATCCCTGGTTAATTCTTGAGCTTTAGAGGTGCTGATAGCTGAAATTTGTTACCTTTGGACAGAGCCAGATTTCTCTCTTCCCCAAATGATTCATGCCTTTCTCCTCAGCTGAGCTAACCAGCAGCTATCTGTTGTTTCTTATTAACAGCCAGACAAATAACCATCTACCATCTCATCGACCTCTCGGCAAGAAGACAGGCCCATTTCCCGAAATATGAAGCTATTGCCTTAACATTTTAGTCATGGAAGTTGTTTCTTTGTTGAAACTTGTATAACAAAATTGTCAACTACAAGTTCAACTCTGATTAGAAATAGAAATGCTATGCACCCTTTTCTGCAGTCTGTTGTAGCTTATATCAATGCTGTTTCCTTAAACAGTAACATAATTTACATTGATATTTATTGTTGTGTTTTATGGTGAATTTTGTCCTGTATTCTTGTTTCATGGTTCCCAAAAAGACACCCGCTCCCTGGGGCTTCAAGCCCTAATCCCCAACAGGGATGTGGAGGAAGACAAAAAAACAAAAGGTGCGTCAGTGGATTTCCTCGTGCACTGGCTTAACTCCCCTCTGAAAGCCTGACATTTGCGACAGCCTGTACAGAATCCCAAGTCACTAAGCAACAACAATGGCGGTACACTGGGGACTGTAACGTCCATGTTCTTAATCTAATGGGATTAGTTTAGCAGGAGGTGGTGAAATCCTTACTAAAGCAAAGCCATGACTTTGGGTCTGTCTGATGAATGTATGTACAGCTGTTTTCTTTGTGGAAGTGTGTCAGATAAAGCGTCTCCTGCTGCTATCTCATGCAGCTTAAATGACACAAACAGGGCTTTAATCAGTCATTTAATTGCATTCCTCAGGACTGGAGAGCCAGCCTCTGCAGCAGCCCGCCCCAGCCATGACCGTAGATTTCGATGCTGTGTTTGGGAATAAGGCCACACCCAGTAACAACGGCCCACAGCCTGCAGCCGGTAAAGCCTCCTCTGTCTGACTGTCCAGACAGAGCCAGACTGAAAACTAAATCTTTTCAACCTTCATGTCAAAACATAACGTTTGGCTTTGCTGATAACAAAACCTTTCACTAACTCTTGTGGTGTTTCCTGCAACTGGGTGGGTGTTTGAAGCTTTCTTGCTCCGTCACAGACTTCTCAATATGACAGAAATCTTAATTTCATAACAGACACTTAAAACCTAAAGATAGGGGATCACATAACTTCTAATTTAGTTGATTTTGAAATGACCTGTGAAAGGATAACTGTAAAGCCCCTCAAAACTTGTTAGAAGGTCAGAAACAAAACCTCTCAGTATTATTTATTAAAGGTGCAATCTTGTTTATTTTATATTGACAGTTTAGTTGCTGCTAATCCTATGGTCTGGTCCATCCCATGTTTTTTCTGGCCACATTTAGTTGCTTTTCCAGTAATTCTGTCATTCAGACTCCCACTAAATTGTCTTGCACTTTACTTGGAAATGGAAGTTCTTTTTGTCCTCTGCAGCCTTGACAAGCTCAGTGTAACGTCACACGAAGCAATGCCGGTTATCAAAGCTTCCAGTGATTCTTGAGCAAAAAAGGACTACTGTTGTGATCTTCAGTCTAAAACAGTGGAATTGCAGTCCATCTGCTGGACAAGAGAGTTACTGGGGAGCAACCTGGGCGGTCTGAATGCACCAAAACACACAGTGTGGCCACAGCTTGCTACTGAGCGGTCACCAAGCTACATATATCACCTTTAAGAGATTTAAAGCTCAGACTGGGTTTTCCAGGACCACCAGTGTGGTTCTGTGAGATTTGACAAACCCACAACTGCAATTTTGCTAATTCCTGATTGGTGCATTCATTTTTCCCACTGCGGAGCCAGCGTGCCCACTATGAAGTAGTAGCAAAGGCACAGAGGATATTGCCAGTTAAAATAGTCGAGAAGCTTTTTGAGAAAACACATTTTTAGGGCATTCAGATATTATACTGTTGTAATGTTAATTTTGGTTCTACTAAATGTTAACTGGTCGCTGGCCTGGTTTTCCTTGATACCATCTTTTAAATTTGATCAATTATGTAAATAATTTTCAGATGGTTAATTTGCATAAAGCTATTAAACACCCTAGCTCTGTTAGCATTATTAACAGTAAAGGAAATAAGTAAAGGAATTTGCAGCAATAACCAGTCATCTATGAATACATTGTGAAGATCATTCTTGAAGGGAGCCGACAATGTTCAGGAATCATTCTTCAACCACCTCTCCTTCTGTTTTGGTTTCCTGCCTGTTATGGTATCAGCTTTGGACTGATGGATCTTAAGAGTTGCAGGTCTGAGCCCTCTTATTAGCTTACTTTCCCTTAACCTCTCAGCAACTGACACAATCATTCTTAGCACTTCTCAACCCTTTCGGGTCCCAAAGCGCTCCTGCAAAGCGTATAATTTTAAAGCACACCAAGTTATCGACAACTCCAGAGAAGGCGCAGGAGATGAGAGCAACTACCTGCAGAGGTCATCTAAGAGACTATTTTCATCATAAAGGGAGAGAGGAGTTCAGAAAGAAGTGCAGGTTTAAACTGCAGGAGCTAAAGTCAAAGTTTCAGTGGAGGTCTTTGTTGAAAAATGCCATCATCTTAAGCCACAGGTCCTTTATTTTAAAACTGAGAAAAGCCACAAGTTTTATAGTGTGTTTAAACAGTCACAACTAAATGAGGTCTTAATCTAGCCACTGGTCCCCATCTTCATGTAGTTCAACTTATTTTCACTGTGCTGGTGCCCATCAATCAGCTCTGCTGGAACTTGGCCAGGATTAATTGTCCAGCTGTTTCAGACCAGCAGTCTCTCCACATGCAGTTCACACTTGTTGGAATTACTTAATCAAAACACAATTATAATACAGAGCTAGAGAGCTAATCATAATCTGGAGGAAAGAATATCCTAAAATCAACCCCAGTGAAATCTGGAGGAAATTTTCTGTTACATTATCGTCATTATCTGGAGAATTAGCTGTATTTGCACAGCTGTAACACTGCCTCGTCAAACATTTTGTAAAGCTGTTTCCTTCTCTTTCCAAAAGGCCTGAGTCGTGGCTGTGTTCAGAAGCTGCTTGCTCTAATCTCGTCTAACCTCGTCAGTCTCCTCTGCTCTGCTCAGATTTAACAGGTGGAGGCACGTGGCTCCAGTGTGCAGCTTGTTTCTGGCTTTGGACAGACTAGCTTCTTTCTATTAATAGGGCTTGTGCTGAAGCTGCCACTACAACTACCAATGCACCATCTGGGCAACTGGCAGGATCTTGTAAAAAATCCCTGTGTGTATGTGCAGTTACTGTACATCTATTTCCTTTTGTGTGCACGCCCATGCATTATCTTTGTGTTTCTATGCATTGCTACACATCTGTCATGTGTTCATGTTTCTGTCATTTTGCTCTAGCCCATCTGTCTGCTTCTGCTCATCTGTTTTGGTGTTGTGGTTAACACCATTCCCACCTTCCCCCTCCTCTTCACCCTCCCTCACTTTATTTGATCTCTCTCTCTCTCTCTGCCTCATCGTCTCCCCATCACACTTCACAAGGCAAGAATCACCCAGGCAACTCCTTTCCATCTGCTCTCCTCCTCCGCCTTTTTTGTCCCTTTTTAATTTCATAAATCAAAGTTATCTTATTTTTACCTCTGTCTCCTCTGAAAGGTCTTGATTCTTTGTCTGAATTTTGGCCACTTTCAACCATATTTGAGCTTTAGTGAGTGTAAAGAGCATTGGAATGTTGTTGATCTCTTTTTGTCAAGACATGAGTTTTATGAAGAGCAATAAATGAAATTCTTCATATCCATATTATTCAAAATAGACCTATTTATGCCCATTTCTTGCTTCATATTGTTCCATGTTTTACAGTTCAAAATAATTCTTATTCATCTTATACTGGGCCCTTAGTTCACCCTCCTGGCTATTCCTTGCAAACAAAGTTTGAACAACAGGTAGGAAGGGCTTGTGCACAGCCAGACTTGCATGCTATTTGAGATATTATGCTCTCTTTTAGGAAAAACACTGAAACCAAGCATTTAGAACAGCCTTGGCTTCAGCATGTTTAATATCATAGATTCAACAAGGTGCTGGAAATATTCCTCAGACATTTTGGTCCATATTGACATGATAGCATCACATAGTTGCTGTAGAATTGTGTGCGCTGCACATCCATGATGTGAATATCCTGTTCCACCACATCCCAATAGTGATCTAATACCTTTAGCTGTGACTGTAGAGGCCATTTAGGTGCAGTAAAATTTTGTCATGTTCAAGGACTCAGTTTGAGCTTGGAACTTGGGGGACCAAGAAAATATCCTCCACACCATTACACTACCACCACTATGGTAGACAGGATAGATCCATGTTTTTATGTCGTTTGTGCTAAATGTCATAGCAGAATTTAAGATTCATCATAGTAGGCAACGTTTTTTCCAAGTCTTCTGTTGCCCAATGTTAGTAGCCTATGCGAATTGTATCCTCAGTTTCCTGTTCTTAGCTGACAGGAGAGACACCCCATTGTGGTCTTCTGCTGCTATAGCCCATCTGCTTCAAGGTTCCTTCAAGGTTTTTGTGTTAAGAGATTCTGTTCTGCATACTTTGGTTGTAACAAGTGGTTATTTGAGGAGCTGTTGCCTATGAGCTTGAAGCAGTCTTGCATTCTCCTCTGACTTCTGGCATCAACAAGACATTTTTGCCCAGAGAGCTGCTGCTCACTGGACATTTTCTCTTTTTTGGACCATTCTTTGTAAACCCTAGAGACAGTTGTGTAGAAAAATCAGATCAGATGTTTGTGAAATACTCAGACCAGCCTGTCTGAGACCAACAACCATACCACTTTCAAACTCTGGTTTTGACCATGTCTACGTGCCTAAATACATTGAGTTGATTGGCTGATTAGACAACTGTGTTAACGAGCAGTCAAGCAGGTGTGCCTAATAAAGTGGCCGGTGAAAATATGCATATATGACAAAAATAAAGGAGAAGGTCCACTTTAACTGTATTTATATCTTTTTGTGATATTATTTTGGCCATGTCGATGCTGTTTTTTCTAACCAGTGAACTAATCACACTTTCTTAAGAAATACTGATATGCCTGAGTCACATTTTATATAAACTCCTGATAATAATCTTACTTGGATAGACCTAATAGCATTTCTTAAGCAAGTCACAAATTTGAATTAAGTTTTTATCACATTAACATCGAGGCTGTAGCAGCACAAGATGAAAAACTTGGACAGAGATTAAATGCATGTCATGTTCGTACCAAGAGGACTGTGTATTCCCAGTTATAACCTGCATAAAAGAGAGGTTAGTCAGGTTATCCTGGAAATATAGAATAGAACAGCCTAAACTCATTGAGCTTTCTGATCGTAAACCTGCGATTTAGTGTTGTCGGACCCCATTCAGGGCTATTTTCAGGGGAGAAAAAGTGTGATGTGCAGTGACTGGTTTTTAATGTTTTCCATGGAAAAAGCTTCACTGTGAGTTTCCCCTCTATATACGGAATTTATATATTGATCTGTAGACAATCTGAACTCTGACTGCCTCTCATTGAGATTAGACTGTTAGTTATAGATATTATAGATTAAAGTTCTCCTGATTTCTAGTTTTCTGTTTTATGCTTTTCCTTTCAGAAGCATGGGGCTTTTTCCTGGTGTCACTTTGATAACAAACTGTTTTCTCAATATCTACAAACCTGTCCCTTGTGTGCTGGAACATTTTCTTCTGTAATTCAAGATGGTCAAACCACAATTCAGAGATGGCTCACTCTTATTTAAAATCCCTGCAATAGCAATGTGGTTTGAAAAAAACGCATTAAACAAGCATCTAAGTGAATTTATGACTCAATAATCTGCCTTTAGATGTTTTTGAGTCCCTGCGGGTGATTAAACTTTTTTCTGGGACTCGTAGTTAATTGAGTAAACTCAAAACCAGCAGTTTTTTGTTATTACGCATTCTACTGTAACACAAAAATCACATTTATTTAGTCACTTTTAAAACCAGTTCACTGTTAGAAGCAAGGCAAATAACAGCAGATTGCTAGTCTTTCAAACATTTTAATATATAGTTGGATATATAGGTGAAATCAGTTCCCTGCATGGTTGCTGTTGTTTTGCCTCGCAGATCCACAGTAATTCATAACCCATATCATTATAACTCAGTCTACACTGTTCTGGAATGTTTGGAATTGAGGTCATAGTTGAAGGTGTTGAAAAACTATTAGGCAGGATTCACATAGATGTGTTGCTTCAATGCTTGACAGTGAGCGTCACTGACATTTGTAATAGCCACTCATTACAAGGCAAGCTAGCTTGTCTTTGTTTAGTTAGTATTGGCCAAGCTAGCTACTTAGTAGTAACTTTGTTCTTGTCCAATAGGCTGATTACTCACTGCAATGATCACCTTCTCCTACATTTTGATAGCGTTTGGTACATGAAACCACCTCAGGCTATCAGAATATTTGCATAAAGCCACACTGGAGCATTTGAACAAACATGATTTGGTTGGTTAACACCTGTGCAGGTACTAGAAAAGTTGAATTTCTCAATTTTCAGACATTTTGAGCAGCGTGAGCAAAACAGAAGATCCGCAAATTCATAGTGAATGTGAAGCAAGAACACTGAAGCCTAAAGTCAAGTCTAGTGTGTGTGTGTTTTGTTTTTTTTTTAAATTGTCATCTTAAGCATGTACCTTCGACTGTTCCCATATATTCTCCCTAAGGGCTCGCCACAGCGGAATAATCCACGTCAGTAATTTGGCAGAGGATTTTTACACCTAATGTCTTTCCTGACACAACACTCCATGGTGAGCAGGGCTTGTGTCCCCACCTGGAAGATATTTCAAGCATGTCCTGTTGAATAATGCCTGACATGAAATAATGATCATAAAGGACCATGATGCTACATAAAGACGTTTATAGAGGGCAGTGCCATAAAGGACATTAAGGCAATTGAGACAGAAAGACAGCGCAGCACTGGAATACAGTACAAAGAATATTAAAAAATACAAAAATTTATTTTTAAAGTAAATTTTTAAAAATATTTAGATATTAATATTGTCCAGTCCAACACGATTGAGCTGTCTGATGGCTTAGAGAAAGAAACTGTGACATAGTCTGGCAGTGAGTAACTGAATGTTTCAGTACCTCTTGCTAGGTGGCAGGTGGGTGAAGACTTTGTGTGAGGTGTGTGTGGGGCTGTCCACAATGCTGCTGGCTAAGTGGATGCGGCATGTGTTGTTAGCATCTGTGATGGAGGGAAGAAAGACTCCGTGTGGATCCTCGCTTACTGTCACAACTAAACTATCAACTCGTGAGTCCAATGAATCCTACACCTCAACCTAAACTTGAAATGCTGAATGGGCTGATTACGGGACTGCTCCTGTGAGTGTTGGTGTTGCCTCGTGCCTGGCGTGAGTTCCTGAAGTGAAAAGGTAGCTGTTTAAAAATATTGTTGTAGGATTGGTCTTTCACAGTGAGTCAGCTTGAGAGTTAATGTTAGCTTAACAAGCATAACACTTGTCATGTTAACAACAACATAAATCCTCACAGGGTAACAGAACCGGCTCTTGTTTACTTTTATCTGAGGCGGAGTGTTTCAAAAGTTCTGTTAGATTGTTTTTAAGTAATGCTTCAGCATTTGTTGAAAAATCTGACACTGTTGCAGCTGGTAAGAAAACCTGCTTCTTCCTCTATCCCAACTCTGCTGCGCCTCACACACCAGCTGCCACAGCTCTTTTTGTAAAGATCCTGTCATATCTTAACACAGCCCTGAGGGACACTTGAGTATGATGAACCCACCGATGTTGGGTTCTCCGTTTCTGAAAAGGGGTTTGGATAATGCAGCATTTTTATATTTCTTTTCAAATGTCTTAGCATTGAGTGCCAGTGTTTTGCAGTTGAATCCTTGATATGGATTTACTTTCTTCTTCTTTCCCTTTGATCTTAAACTCTATTGACTGTCAAATCCATCGCTGAAACACCTAAGCTAACACTGATATCATTATCTCCTCAGCTCAATACAACACGCTTGCTTATCTTCCTCCATCCTTGCTTTCTTCTTCAGCTTGCTGCCCTGCGGTGTGTGTGATCTACTCACTCATTTTTTTTCTTTCACCATTTAACTTTGTCTCTCTTTTGTTGCTTTCTTGGTTCGAATTAATTTAATGTACTTTACTGACAATGATTTCAGAAACAAAAGAAAAAAATCATACACCAAGAGAATTAGAAAGCTAGTGTTTAAAACTAGGTTTATTTCTTCATTTCCCCATATGATCATTCCTCCTTTCTTAATTTCTTCTTTTGGGGTGCCTTTTTCCTGTCTTTCTCTGCTTCTTCCTCTCTCTTTTCTGTTTCTGTATATTTTCCATCCTCTCCCTTTTTCTCTCATCTGCTAAGCTAGCAGGAAAAGTATTTCTGAATCTCTTGTGTCAGCACCACTGTCAGACCCACACGCCGTTTCCTAACTAAATATTATTCCTCCTTTTTTCCCACCATTGGTTGCCTTTCTTTCTTCTTGTTTTCTTTCTCCTCCTCTGCATTTTGCAGAAACACTACATTTTACAGCAGCACAGCATTCACATCTACTCATTCTTTTAATTTGTGTTGCTTTGCTCCTGCCTTCATCTTTCCAGGTATTCTTTTAAGCCCTTAGCATTTGTCCAATTCCCACTATACAATTTTGTCTTAGAATTAATGAAGTATTCTGGTTATGATTCTGCGATTTAAAAAAATATTGAAAAAATTACTGTGCATCTTCAACCTGTTTTGGAGGTATAGCAGATTTATTTTTTACTTTCAGTCTCCCTTTTTCCTGCTGCTATTTTAGCCATGTTGACCCCTTCCTCTGCCCTGTATGCAGAGTCACATCTCCAGATTTCCACCAGCACAGTAAGGCTAAGCCATTAGCTGAATAAGGGCTGATGTGGGAAGTTAACACATGCATTTAGACATGTCATTTCCACATGTACAGACAAACACAGTTAGCTTTCACATACTCCTATGCAGAAACACACATGCATGTTCAAAACTAATTGCTGTTCAGTGTCAGTGTGTACATGACAGCTACAAACAGATAAATCAATCATCTGGAACAACTGCTGTGAGCTACTGAGTCAGGGATTAAAGGTTTGCTGCTGACTGAACCAGGTTGCTATACGGCAGTTAAAAAATGTCTGGTTTAAGTATCTGTATCTGAATTTTTCCCCATGTGGCTAAATGCTAAAAATAGGTTGGAAGGAATTCAATTAACAGAATGGCTAGCAGTGAGATTGAAGTTCATATTAAGGAGGCACAACTCAGCAGTATTCTCAGATCAAAACTGTCCAGCTGTGCTTCATTAAAATGGTCAAACCATAAGTTGACGTATTTAAAGAGTTGGAAAAATTAAGTTTAAAGTGGAGACTCTCTCATTAGATTCAAGATTTAATGTCTTCTCACTTATATAAAAACTTAATTACATTTTTTCCCTAACTCTCCTGTCCTCTAGCATGAATTTCAATCGTTAATTTTTTGATTTTTACGGCCTTACAATTGACTGTCCCATGGCCCCTTCAGTTACATTTGCCAATTAAGCTTTCTGTTGTTGTGTTGGAGCGAAATACAGTCCACAGTGATAGCAAATTCAGAGCTGGATAAATGCAAGCCCAGAGTGCCTTTTTCTGCTAACATTAAAGATATTAGTTTGATTTTTTTTAAGCAATGCTGTGATTAGTACTAATCAATAAATTGTGCTACCTTTGGTCCTTTTTTCTTTGTTTGGCTGCTCCCTTTAGGGGTCACCACAGGGGATCATCTGCCTCCAGCTCACCCTATCCATTGTATCCTCTCCCGTTGCACCATCCCCTCTGTGTGTCCTCCTTCATTACATCCATGAACCTTGTCTGTGGTCTTCCTCATTTCCTCCTGCTTGGCAGCTCCATTTTCAGCATCCGTTGCTCAATACATCCACTATCCCTCCTCTGCACATGTTCAAACTATCTCATCTTCACGTTGACTAAACACGATGCGCTTTGGGAGTATTTACCTAGGAGTGTACATTCATGTGAAAAATAAAGTACACCCTCTGTCTAGTTTTACATATTAGGACAAAATGAAAGATCATCTGGTCCTCACCAGGTTCTAAGATATTTGAAATCTGACTTAAAGTGTTAAAAAAAAACACACACACACACACACACACACACCTGATTCCATTGTGTCATTATGTATTCAACAAAAATTAATTTAAAATGTGTAAAACTAAGTACACCCCATGATTTTGCAGCTTGTAGAACCAGCTTTAGCGGCACACAATTTGAAGTAGCCATCTTCTGTATGACTATTTGTCTCTCACATCTTTATGGAGGAATTTTGGCCCACCCTTTTTTACAACGTTGCTTCAGCTCCTTATGGGTTGCAGGCATTTGGTAATATGCAGCTCTCTTAAGGTCCCACCAATGCATTTCCATCAGGTTGAAATCTGGACTTTGAGTGAGCCACCACAACACCTTCATTCTATTTGTTCCAGCCATTCTGTTGTAGAATTGCTGGTGTGCTTGGGACCATTGTCTTGTTACATGACCCAATTCTCAGCCAAGATTTAGCTGTCAGAAGATGATCACAGATTTGATTCTAGAATACTTTGTTATACAGAGAAGTTCATGTTTGATTCAATGACTGCAAAATGCCCAGATCCTGTGGCTGCAACACAAGCTTAAATAATCACTCCTCCACCAGTGTGCTTGATAGTGTTTATGCTGATATGAAGTGTTCAAGCTGATAAGCTGATTTGGTTTTTGGAGGTAAATTAACTTTTGCTAAACAGTTACATGGGTGTAATACGTCTTGTTATTTTTCATCTGAGGTTTTATTCACCTAATTTGGTAAGTGTGGTTGCAAAACAAAATGTTAATGTGATTAGAACTAAACAGTATGTTTAGTAACGACAGAGATTTATATTTGTAACATTACCAGAAAATAGTTGGTAGCCTAGGAGTTGCTAACAATGGTTAAAGTGTAATATGATAGTGTCCTCAACTGGCTTCCACACAGTAGTGAAATACTACATGCTATACTTTGACCTGATCAAATTTGTTACCTGTAGCCCCATGAAATCTACTTTGCTAATATAATGCATTTACAGCTCACCAAAAAAGCAGGCAAACACAGTGATGCATCTAACCCTTGCACTTTTTTGTCTGAAAAAGTGCTCTTATTAACTTAGCAGTATGGAGAAATCCCTCCTTACTTCCCCTTCTGTGCCTAGTTATAGTTTCTAATTTGTTATTGAACAGTAACTGTTCAGGGAAAGGGTTTATGAAATGGTCAAGCTTGCCACCTCCTTAAATTAAATAGAAGAGCAAGCTATTGCTTTTCTCCCTGTCTGTCTTTATACCAGTGTGCTGTTGTTACCATCCATTATTAACAAAAATGCAGTTTTCCCTTCTCACCTGCATGTATACATTGATTTCTTCTTCAGGTTTTGATGCTCTAGGAGACCTGTTAAAGCCTACAGTTCCCACACATACTGCACCACCTCCTCCTGCCCCTCAAATGGCCATCCATCCTGGAGGAAAGCTGCTAGCCAATGACCTCGACTCCTCTCTGGCCAACCTCGTGGGCAGTAAGTGTCAACATTCATGTTAATGGATGATCAAATGGAGGGAGAACTCTTACATAACACGAAACGTGCAGTGCCTTGCCTTGAATATGTGCATTAAATGAACTGTTGGTTAAAGACACATTCCATACTGGAGTAAATGCCCCCTTTACTTTTGCTTTTACATAGAAATATAACTATAATTTTTTTTTCTTTTCACTTGAGTAGTTGGTTGATAATAAGTTGAGTTAGTTGGTAATATCTATTTTGTTAGAATTTGCACTCATTTGCATTTAGAAAGTTGCACCTCTTTTCACAAGCAAATGAGAAAAGAAAGCTAAGTAAAATCATAGGGAAGAACACCATCTAAGGCTAAAATTCCTTCCTGCCTCTCTTTCATTTTACTGTCTTTTAACTATGATCACTCAGTTTCTGTTTCCAACCCTCCACAGATCTGCAGTTTGGGACCCCAGCCAAAAAGTAAGTTTTTTCTTTTATTTGTGATTATGCCTTCTCTAAATTGTGTTTGTGGTCCTTGCAAAACAAATATTTGCCTTCAAGCTGTTCTTGCTCAGTAATCTGGGAGACCCTATGGACAACCTTTGGTACTAATCTCTAAAAGCAAATTTATAACTGTTCAATATGTGCATACGTTTGGGACTAATTGCATCTGTAGGCCATTAAAGTAGACTTTGAAGCCCTTAAAAAGAAAGAAAGAATGTCCTGTTTTCCTTTTCCCTCCAAGACAAGAGTGTGGTGTTGTGTGATAAACGGCAGGTGAAAATGAATTAAAATTATGCACTGCTTAACCTCCACAGGCCAGAGATGCAGTGGAACCAACCTGGAGAGAAGAAGCTGACAGGTGGCCAGAACTGGCAAAATAAGACCATGTCAACCACACAGTGGAGCCCAGCGCCCATGGCCCCACAGCCCATGCCTGTACCACATGTGGTAAGAACACTAAAGCACACACAAATACCCACCTATTGTAAAGAACAGTTTACCCCCAAAGCATCAGTGAAGGTGTCTGCAAGTCCTGAAAGCTGTGGGTAATTGTGATTTATCACAGTTTCTTCTCATTTAATATTTTTGTTTTTGTTGATGATTAATTCTGTATTCACTGAGTTAATTTGCTGAGATCTTGGATTATGGTCACAAGATAACCACAGCTGCAAGAAACAGGAGACTGTTGGGCAAAGGGGTTGGAAGCAAACCAGCAGGTTTGGAAGAGAACACCAAGATCAATGCTAGAACTAAAATCCACACTCACAGCTATTTTATTAGGTACACCTGTTCAACTACTCAGTCATGCAAATATCTAATCAGCCAGATGCATGGCAGAATGTTAATGCATTTAGACATGTAGACGGCCTGTTGAAGTTCAAGCTGAGCATCAAAACAGGTAAAAAAAAGATGATTTAAGTGACTTTGAATGTGGCATTGTTGTTGATACCAGAGGTCAAAGGAGAATGGCACAACTGCTTCAAGCTGGAAGGAAGGCAGTAGTTACTTGAATAACTGCTCATCACAACCAAGGTATACAAAAGAGAATCTATAAATGAAAAACACTTGAACACCTTTAAGCAGATAGACTACAGAGGCAGAAGACTACGCTGGGTGACACTCCTGTCAGCTAAGAAGAGAAAACTGAGGCTACAGTTCATACAGGCACACTCAAATTGGACAGAAGAAAATTAGAAAATTGCCTGGTCAGATGAGTCTTGATTTCAGCTATGACACTCAGATTGTAGGGTCAGAATTTGGTGCAACCAACATGAAAGCATGAATCCATCCTACTTTTCATCAGATGGTCAGGCAGGTGGCGATGGTGTAATGGTATGGGAAATATTTTCTTGGCTGACTTAAGGCCGCGTTGTACCAGCTGAGTATCATTTGTATACCACAAACCACCTGAGTGCTGTTGCTGACCGTGTCCATCACTTTATGATCAAAGTGTCTCCGTCTTCTGATTGCTGCCTCCAGCAGGATAACGCCTCATGTAACAAAGCTCAGATCATCTCAAACTCGTTTCTTCCACATAACAATGAGTTCACTGTACTCAAATGGTCACCATATTACCGTCCAGTAGAGCACCTTTGGGATGTGGTGGAACAGGAGATTTGCATCATGGATGTGCCGCTGGCAAATCTGCCTCGACTGTGAGGTACTATCATGTCAACATGGACCAAAATGTCTGAGGAATATTTCCAGCACCTTGTCCACTCTATGCCATGAAGAATTAAGGCAGTTCTAAAGGCAAAAGAGAGTGCAACTCGGTGATAGCAAGGTGTATCTAATAAAGTAGCTGGTGAGTGTGTATATTATTATGTGCGTAGTTTACATTTGTGAGTCACTGTCCTGGTCACAAATTAATGACCAGAAACATGGCATTTTGGGTAATGAGGTCATGTTATTTGATGCTGAGAGGTAGATGAGAAGATACTGTTCTAAAGGCTCTGCTAGCAGCTAGCTGGACTCTGTTTAAATCCACCTACCAGCAGTTCTAAAGTTCACTCATTGCAGTTTGTGCTGGTCTTTTATATATTTTGTCAGATATAAAATTATAAAAACCATAGACTATATATAGAGATTGACTTAGCTCTTGTTACTTCACCTATTACTGCCTGAAGTCCCATCCTGCAGCCTTGAGCTGTGTTTTGACCATAGTAAACTTGATGATTTACAAATTCAAAATCATTATGTATTCATTAAGACTTGAAACAAGCAGCTGAAACCATACATTCATCAGAAATAAAGTAAAGTTTAGAAATAAAGTAAGGACTAAGGGCATTTTTCCCATAGACTTCTAGATAATTGGATGTCTTTTTGGACCCAGGTGTGGCTCCTCCTGACAGCCAGTAGTAGGAATGCTGGTTTAACCTTTGATTGACTTCCCTCAAAGCTACATCCATCTTTATATAAGTTATTGGATTAAACATTTTATTGTTCTATTAAATTAAGTACTATATTATATCCAGACATACAGCCAGCTAGTTAGTAAACACAGGGTAAAAAGTGGCTCTAACCAAACTCATTGTGAGGGTGTGCAGTATCTTCTCCTTTCACTCTGTGCCAGAAAGCAAAGTTCCCAAAATGTCAGTAAAATAATTTTGTCTCCTTTCATGCAGCTGCCAGGGTTTGAGACAAAAGCTGTTTAAATATTTAGTTTGGATTTTCACAAACACACATTTTACATACAGTGTAATATTGAACTGACTGAAACTTGCAAACACTTTGCCAAAACATGGAGCTAATGTAAAACAGTTGTGGTTCTCACACTGAATGTGATAAGAGTCTATGCATGCCTGCTCTTTGTCGTGTTAACTTGGTACAGTATATAGCTGCCTGTGCATGCTCTCTGAGTGTGTGTGTGTGTGTGTGTGTGTGTGTGTGTGTGTGGTTATTTGTGTGTGTGTTTGCTGATCCTGGCAGCTCCTGATTGTCCTCCTGATCTCTTGACTGCAATTTCTGGCTGACGTGGACAAACTGTCACTAACCCTTCGCTTCCCCTCTTTCTCTCATTTTCTCCTCCTGTTGATCTTTTCATTCTTTCTGCCTTTCTTCCCTCACTATCCCCTTCACCTCTGCTGTCATTCCCTCTAATCTCTCCTTCCTGTCCCACTCATCCTCCTTGTCCATTTCTTCCGCTTGTTTTGCACTGTCATCCACTTGTCTTCCTTCCCTTCTTTGCTCGTTTTCTGCTTTATTGTGACTCTGTTTTGCGTTGTCATCTGCTCGTCCTGTTTTCACCACATTGCCTTTGACATTTGCACATCGGCACTGTGACCCTCCGTTCTTTTTTTTCTACTTACTTGCTTACGGTGCACTTCTAACATTTCTTTAACTCTTGTTTGTTGTTTCCATGCTTTCTTCTGCCTCCCCTTCTTATTCTTTTTGCAATTCTCACTCTTCCACTCCTGTCTTTCCTTCTCTTTATCTCTGCGTCTTCTTTTTTCATCTCATATTTTTTACGTCCCTCTTTCATCATCTCCTCATTTTTTTACACTTTTACATGTCTCATCACCTTGCCACTCCCCATCCTCTCATTCTCTTTGTCTTTCTTTGCCTACCTTCCTCCTGTCTGTTTTTCTCTGTTTTTTGTCCCTTTTCCTTGTTGCGTCCTGATGCAGAATGGAATGTTCTATACTAGTTATGTAAGTACTTATCTCTGTTTAGTAAGACATGTCTTAACAAGCTGCTCAGAAATGTCTCTTCTGGGTATCTTCCTCCTTATCATTTTCCCTATCCCGTCTTCTTTTACGTTTGTTCCTTGGAGACACTTGTTTAAAAAAGTCAGTGTTCTTGCACAATTTCCATAAATAACCTTCTCACCTCTGTGATAAAAACTAATAGTCTGTGCAGCTTATATAAGCAAATTGACTGATACGAGTAAGTGGGAACAAGGTGCAGCCTCCCCCAGCACGCCTCCTGAACTGCATTCTTCATAGTCTCTCTTCAAAAGATCAGTGTCTAATTTATTTGTCAGCTGCTCCTTGTGTTATTATCTATGTTTTTCTTATTGTCAACAAATCCAATGAAACTTAAACCAACAACAAATTGATCCACTTAGTAGTATTATCTATGCACCCAAAACCTTATCTTCTAGTCCTGTGTGCCATGGAGCTCCATTTTTATCCTAAAACAACAAAGAACTGACCTGTTGCAGCTTATTACAACAAACATGGGGTGTGTAGTTTTGCTCAAAGTGCTCACTACAGCAGTATTTCTCAAAATGTGGTACTACTGAGCAAACGTACTTGAAACAGAGACATCATTTCAGTATAATGACAAAAACTGCTCCATTGACAGGTGGATGTAAACGTTTTCACCAGTCAGACAAAGCAGAACATATGGATCAGATTATTGCAATGATAAAATTAAATATATATCTCCTTGTTTTTAATACAGCAGTGTTTTATTGAAAACTACTTTGTGAACAGACTATACTACAACCACTCTGCGTGAAGTGTAAACAATGCTTTTCAGCTATTTACGTCCATCCTTGCATCCACTTTCTTCCTCTTATCCAATTCAAGGTCGCACGAGCCTTTCCCAGCTGTCACAAGGTGAGAGGTGGGGTGTACTTTGGACAGGTCACCCGTCTATGGCAGAGATAGAGAGACAAACACCTATTCACACTCAGCCACAACCAGTTTAGGATGCCAAATTAACCTAACATGGATGTCTTTGCCCTGTTTGGGGAGGCTGAAGTACTTAGACTGAACTCACACAGGCTCAGGGAGAACATGCAAACTCTGCATAGAAAGGCCTCCACCTAGCCAGTGGATTCAAAACCAAAACTTTTCTTATTGTGAGGTGACAGTGTTTACCATTGCACCACCGTGCCTGCCGCCCCATTTATGCGCATCGACATGTACATTTTTTTTTTTTTATTTTTTTTTTTCTCACTGGCATTCTTCTCTCTTAATTATATATTATATTTATAGAATTATGTATATTTATTCTGTCAATTAGGAAAGCTTTGTTAGAAAATCTAACAAATTCCAATGATGTGTTCACAGAAAGCTTAACTGGTGAGTTTCAGTAGAACCTGAGCAAGTGGCTGATGCCTTTTCCAGCATTCATACCTGTGTGTGGGTGTGGTCTGCATTGACCAGATGTGTAGCTGGATTTCTAAGGAGGTGTATGTCAGGTTATGGTTACAGCAAAGGATATGGCATTGATTCTACGCAATAGAATAAATCCACTATATCAAGGATATTCAGGCAACATTCAAGAAGCGTGTCTGGTCAACGGTGAACCTACGTCTCTGACATCAGCGTAATTTTCAATTTGGAACTACTTTTCAACCAAGGATTAACATCAAGAAAAGGCCACCAGTCAGAGGTTATTCAGCATTGAAGTGTTTGCTGGATCGAAGCATTGTTTGTTTGTTTTTTTTAAGTAACATAAGCCACAGTTTATTCTCATTATTCCAGTTATTAATGTAATCTTTAGCTGTTGAAACTTGTCAGCTACCGTGAAACTTGTGTGATCATGCTATGTGTGAGCAAGAAGCCAGTTTCTGTTATTTAATGACAGACAGAAGTTTTTCCCTAAAGAAATTCTGCAATTGTTAGTCCTTAAGCAGAAAAAAAGACTTATGAAACTAATGTTAAAGCCAACTAATTCTTAAGGTTTGATATTATTTCACCTTTAACTCTCACTGACAAGCAAGCAAGAACAGAAATTGCCTGTGGGGATTACTTCAGCAGCACAATATTAAAAAAAGTTGTGATGGTTTTCTTCAGCAGAGCTAAAATGTCTTTTCACTTCTTATAGTTCGAGACCGAGATCCCTATGTGGTTTAGCCAGCAGCGACTGGGATCCTGCCTTCACTGTGCATTTAGCAAGAAAAGCAAAGACAAAAAAAATGCATCAGCTTTAACCAAATAAAGCTTAGAGATGGAAATTATTAATAGAGCTGCTCATTACTGTCCCAGAGAAAAAAAATGTGCAGTATTATCTCTGACTTCAGAACAGCTAACATACCCCCCCATAAGTCATAGCATAATAAGTCAAATGTATTAGACATCACAGGTAACCGGAATAAGCATGCTGTAACACATCATGCATGATAAGTGAAATTCCTACATCTGAGATTCTCACCAGAAGGCTGAGGTTGTAAGCCATCAAAAAGCATTTTCCTTTTTTAAACTGTCACTTAGCCTGGCAGGTCATTCAAGGTCAGAAGGCTGGCATTGCATAGAAAGCATAGAAAGAAGAACGTTGCCTGTGCCAAGGAGATGGCAAAGGGAATAGCAAAAGTTCAGCTGTGAAAGCTAAAACTTGAGATAAAAGGTGTAGAAAAGAGTTCTTTTTTTAAATGCATAGAGGCAGGGAGGGAGACACACTGGAGAAGGATAGAAACAGCATGCGAGAGATTGAGCATGAAAAGACAGATACAAACTGATAGATGTAACACATGATACATTGAGAGGCGACAGCAGTGCAAAGACAGATGGACAAAAAGACTGGTGGAGAATCAGCAGTGGTGCATAAACAGTGTCTCACCTTCTCTGTTTTCTCTCCAACATCTTGTCTTGTTTTAAAAATAAAAATGATGCTCGCTGTCATTTTGCACAAGGAGGCATGAAGACAGACAGAACGCAGAGACAGATGGTTTGCAAATTAATGAGAGATTCAGGTGCGGATGACAGTAAAGTCAATTTAATCTTTAATCAGTGTTCAAATACTAAAACCACAAACCCATGGTGAATTGCTGAGCAGGCAATAAATTTATCTGATGGGATAAACTGAAGTCTTTTTGGCTGAATTGGCTTCTTTTCTAACAACTTAGAGTTCAATTTGATTAATGTTTATGACTAACTGTCACAGCTTGGTCTATAGAAGCAAGAATTTACTTGTGAATACTGATCAAGCAGATTGATTACCTTCTGAAATCAGCTCACAGGTTCACCTAATCTGGCTCCAAACCGGTTTTCCTTTAGCTGTCGAAACCCAATTTTAAACTGTGAATTTGATAAATATCTTTGCGAAACGGTGGTCCTACGTCTTGCAGTGTGAGAGATTCAGAACTGGCTGTTCTAGCTGCACTGTGACCAAACATACCCTGAGACAAACAATTCAGAAAACTATTTAAAAGTATTGCTTTTATCAGTTTGGATGGAATAATTTTTAGCACACAGTGCTGTGTCTTTCACTTTCTGCAGTATTTTAATGTATAGCAATGACACTGTAGTGTTAAGGCCATGTTATTACGCCAAGCTCCAATCCAGAAAGCAGTGGTAATGCCTCAAAAAGGTTTTTGGCAACCACCAAAAAAAACTTCACAAATACAAGAAATATAGGAGAACAACGAGGCTGGCCATGTCATGAAATGGAAAGTGTGGACCCAAATGCAGATGCTAGAGGCAGACTGGATAGCAAAAGATGAGCCATTTATTTTTAGGCTGAAGCGAGGTCCATAAACACAAAGTCCAGAATGGTGAGTCAACGTAAATCCTAAAACACTCAGAATCCAGTCATGAAGGGAAACACAGATAGTTGAGGAGACTGCACAGTGCAACACAACAAAGAACAAATGGAAAAACAGGACTATTTATAGACACGGGGGGCAATCAGGGAAGTAGAAACAGGAGGGTAATGGGACACAGCTCAAACTGATAGAGACAAAGGTGTCACAGGGGAGGAAGTAACGCTCAAGACATAAGAGAACTAGTTAACAGAATCAAACAGATAATGTTCAAAGAACTAAACTATACACATCTGCAAAGAGACCCAAAATATTTACATACAATGGTCTTAACAAATACTATCAAAATACTGCGTCA
Source organism: Etroplus canarensis (assembly GCA_015106775.1). NCBI lineage: Eukaryota > Metazoa > Chordata > Actinopteri > Cichliformes > Cichlidae > Etroplus > Etroplus canarensis. The sequence goes on along the minus strand of VUQH01021900.1, from coordinate 13,615 downwards.
TCAAAAACAAGTATACAAAACTCAAAACCCCAGGCACCGTGAAAAGGCACCCTTCTTGTGAGTCTATAGAAATGAGAAATCTAACAACAAAAATGATGATTACTGTTGGTTTTTGAAGCTGGTGTCTGAAACCAGCATTTGGACAATGTACTTAAACTTAACCAAATACTTTCATTTTACCTTCCAGTTCAGTTTGAACTGACATCAGTGTGTTTACTTAGATATCAAATGTTTGGTTTTAAACTGAATTTCAAACTTCATGATGTGCATTTATTTAATCCATGTTGCACGGCTTAATGCTGATTAGACTGTCTTAAACCCAGTCTTAAACCAATTTTTAAGTAATTTCTGTGTTTTGTTCACAGAACATCTTTCCACAGGACTTTGGAGGGCGCACAGTTCTGAGTTGGCCAAAGTTTGTAGTGAGCCATTTGTGAGACCAATAGACTGGGACTTGGGGCTGTTATTGTACTGAGAAGTTTAGGTCTAAGATTTGGTTTTCGTCTGGTGTTAGAGTTGAGGGCTGTAATCACAATGGCTGATTGTAAATAATACAGTATAAAAGATGGACTTAGCCACGGTCAAGTCCCTGACTTGTCTGTCACAATCAGTAGCTAATAAGTATACCCTGTTTAATTCTCTTTTCTTTCTCTGATAATCATTATAATTTACAAAATGAACTACATATCTTATTCAGTGACTTCAAAATAGCAATTGAGACCATAAAGTCATTAGGAAAGATTTTACTAAAGCCACAGAGTACAGAAACTGAGATCAGTTTTCCCACAACTGGTCTTTTTGCAACCCAAGGAGTCGCCCCCTGCTGGCAATTTAAAAGTATGTGGGTTTAAAGTACTTCTCATCTAGCATAAAGTCTCTGCCAAATAGTCGATATAGATTAATCCACTGTGGCGACCCTTGTGGGAAAATACAAGTGAGGTTTGAGGCGCTTTTGCATTTTCAGACCCAGAGGCTGTGTCTGTCTTTTATACTGTGTATTCATACATAACTCTAAGACCAAAAGAAACTGTAGAGTCACCAAAATGCCCATGTTGCTGAGTTTGGTGCCTGTAGTACAAACTTTATTTATAGCTGCCATAGACAGCCATTCAAAGTTACTGAGTGCCTTATTACCCTCTGGGCAGTAGAGTCAAGTGGAAAGGTTTAGTTGACCACACTTGGCATCTAGCACACTTCTCTTTTATGTAGTATTTTTAAAGCTATGAAGTTCAGATACAGTATGGTAACTTCACATACCACACAAAACTATCGAATGAGGTACTACATCATTCTGTAAGGTTTTCACATTCCTACTGTGTAATTCTAAAAACTAGATTGGTCGCATCAAAACTTTGCCCATGGTGCTCATTTCATCAAGTCGAAAATAAAATGCAATTTAACCTGCAGCAGTTATTTCAAATGATGCAATAGAGTCAGAATATCTTTATCTTCAGGCAAAGATACTGCGTGAGACGAATTTGCACATTCTAAATACAAGCATATGCCTTCTGTGACTCATATTTCAGGCAAATCTTAACACAGAGACATGATATGTAATTTTAAATTCAGAGTTAACTTTTACTTACAACTGATTGTCTTAAATGTTTGTCATGAATGAAAGCAAATAAATCAATTAAAAAAGTTATTTTAACAGCAGAGCCAGCAAATTGTGTTTCTTCAGTGTCAAAGTAACAGTGTTTTCTGTACATCTGTGAGAACTTTTCAAATGTTTTCAAACCTGTTAGGGAAGGGTAGCAATCAAAAGGAAGCTGGCTTAAAGAGAGGGTGGTCATGAATGCCGAGAAGTTAAAATGGCTCATTTTAGGTAGTGAATGAACTGAGGGGCTACGCCAAGGCCTGATATAAAATGAATATTAATTATTTTGATCTGTGAATCATACAAAGCTACTCTACTGGAGTCCAAGAGTAAAAATACTGAGGCTGAAACAAGCATAAACAGTTCTTTTTAAGGTGTAATTACATAAATATCAATTAAAGGATAATGTGAGTGTAGCTCTAGTTTTTCCCATAAAAACCTAAACCCACCAGTGCATTTCCCTTATTAATGTAATCCATCACTTTACCTGCTAAGGTTTTGTATGACTTTACCATGCAGCTAATTACTGCGTTTAATGGAAATATTATGATTTAATTCCTGCGTGCTGTATTTCTCTCAGCAGTATGACTGAGGCTTTATAGCGTCAAGTTAAAAATGCCACAGTTGTCTCATTTAAAATGATGGATTAGGTTTGTGAAGGCAGCAGTGTATTTCTTCAAGCTGTTTTTAATGGGTTTTTGCAAACAGTGGGACTTCTGGGTGAGGAGGCTGACCTGCAGCAGAGCAAACAGTCACAACATCTGAGTATTGTGTAGTTATATGTGATGGGGGAATTAAAATGCTAGCAGGTATTCCCAAAAACCAGCTGAGAGCCTCACTGGTTATGTTTGAAAAACATCAGAGTGGTATGTACTCAGTAACTCCACAAGCTGCTAAATTACTGCAGGCGATAGATAACTCATTTGACATCTGTTAATAATAATACTCTATAGATTGGCCACTGTTGTGCAAGAAGCACACTGCGTCTACCCGTCTCATCTTGTAAACTGATTTCCCTCCAGGACATTCACTGACACGATACAGTAATGTACCACAGGCACTCACACCCATAAATTACAAATTTGTCGAGCAGAAATCGGGCTGCTTTGATGCAGATATGCGTGGGTTGTAAACGACGGCTACAAATTGCCCGTCACGTTGAATTTGAAGCCCATTCAACCGTAGTGGATTTGATTTGTGAAGTGAGCAGGGTAGGGCCAATCACTGTCCTATTGAGCCACCCCTTTTTAAAGCAGTGGTAATGATTGCACTCAGTGGGAATCCGCTAAGTACCTCTGCTACATGCTGCGTTGTTGTGCTCTTAGTGTGCACATACTTGAACATTAAATGTACACCCTCTCTCTCTTGCACATAAAGTGGGCTTTTTATGCCAAACTAAATAAACTTAAGTTTTTGGGGTTTTTTAGCCATATGTGATATAAGCCTTAAAACATTTGACTCATGTGTTTTTGTCTGCTTAACTGACTCCTATTTTCTGTTTTTTTTCCAGGCTCCAGCTCCCATGGCTTTCCCCATGACCACACCACAAGTGCCTGTGTATGGAATGGTGAGTATGTGCAGATACATACAAGCATAAAAGTGTGGTAATATCATGAAGTCTTTGCAGTTAGGCTTTTTCTGTAATCAATTAATCTGTAAATTTGTGTAGGATTGCATCTTCAGATGCATGTTTTGTCAAATCAACAGTCGGTTTTAGCACTAATGCAAAACGTACGGAGGTAATAATACTAAAAGTACACATGGAACTCCATTTCACTTGGCAATTTTTTTCAGCTTTTCTCTCGTCTCCTATTCCTTCTCAAATTTTTAAGATAAGATACACTTTATTTTTCCCAAAACTTGGTAGCTTATTGTGTAACAGCAGCCAAAATATGAAAAAAAAGCCTAGCTCAATAAAATAAATACAATATCACAAAAGAAAATAGCTCAGAAAGTTAAAATAAAATTTAACAAAATGAGCTCAATAAAAAAGAAAATGGAAAAAGCAAAAAGCTCAATAAATCAAAACCTGATAAGAAAAGATTTTCTGTATCCTTTGGCAGAGGCGCTGAAACAGATGTTGGATAAAGTGTTGCTGCCTGTACAGTAAGTTGTGCAGTGGGCGGTCCAGGTGATCCATTACTTTCTATAGCTGCCGTTAGTCTTCTTTTGGCTGCTCTTGTTAGCCACTTGCTTGAAAACTGAGTTCAAACAACAATAACAGTGAAGAATTCCCTCAGCAAGTAATATGAACACATTCAAACATCTGGCAGTTCGATATGGCCACAGGAATGTTCTTTTTAGTGACTTACTGCTCATATTAACATCCTTGTCCACCAGAAAAAGCCGAATACAGTCACATAATGGTCCGTGAAGTGTGAACGTCTCCATGAAACACATCAAACTAAAAAGATCATAGCTTACCTAGCTCATGCATGTTATGTCCAAACACCCCAATTCATTATAGCTGGAGTGTTCTTTCTTCCTCTTTCAGCTGCTCCCTTAAGGGGTTGCCACTGCAGATCATCTGCCTCCATCTCATCCTATCCCTTTCACCCTCTTCTGTCACCAACAATCTTTGCCTGACATTACCATAGACCAGTGGCAGTCAATGTTAACCCTGCCCTCAACTGGCCTGGTATGGAAACTAAATAATGATCGTAATATTTGATTTGGCATAGATTTTGACACCTGATGCCCTTCCTGGTGCAACCCTTCCTCTTTATCCGGGCTTGGGACTGCCACTAGGAGTACGCTCGCTTGTAGCTCCCCTGGCTGGGTTATGATGATAGCTGGAATAGACAGTTTTCGTTTCCCCCTCTTAGCCCTCCACTCAGCTCCAGCTATAAAACCCTGTCATCTCATACACAACTCCTCCGGGAATACAGTTCTTGCTCCAGGCAATGGAACTGTCGGAACAGCGCCACTAGCTGATGAAGATTGCTAAGAGTGTAATGCGAAGAAAAATCCATGAGTAGAATTGACAAAACTTTTTTTTAAAAAATCACTATTTCACATTTACATAAATCACAATGAGCATGGAAAATCAACCTTATTGGCTAATATCATTATTACATTTGAAAAAAAGGAGGATAGCAATAAGAATGAAAGGGAATTTTTACAAAACGGTAGTGAGGCCCGCCATGTTGTATGGTTTGGAGACGTGGCATTGATGAAAAGACGGGAGACAGAGCTGGGAGATTTTCACTGGGAGTGGCCTGGGTAGACAGGATTAGAAATGAGTACATCAGAGGGACAACTCATGTTGAGAAGTTTACAGGTAAAGTCAGAGAGGCAAGGCTGAGATGGTTTGGATATTTTCAGAGGAGGGATAATGTATATATTGGACAAAGGATGTTGAAGATGGAGCTGCCAGGCAGGAGGAGAAGAGGAAGACCACAGAAAAGGTTGATGGATGTAGTGAAGGAGGAGATGCAGAGGGCTGGTGTGATGGAAGAGGATGCAAGGGACAGGGTGAGATGGAGGCAGATGATCCGAGCAGCCAAAAGGAGAAGAAGAAGATATGACTTATAAGACTCTGGGTTTGATAAATGAAAGGACAACATTACCTGTCTGACTGCATTCTGCCAGCTGTAAATGTTGGTGGAGGAGGGATAATGCTATGGGGTTGTTGTTCTGGGGTTTGGGCCAGGACTCTTAGTTCCAGTGGGAACTTAATGCTTCAGCTTACCAAGACATTTTTGGCCAATTCTATACTTTCAACTTTGTGCAAACAGTTTGCGGAAGGCCCGTTTCTGTTCCAGCATAACTGTGCCCCAGTGCACAAAACAAGGTCCATAAAGGCATGGTTGTATGAGTTTGGTGTGGAAGAACTTGACTGTGCTGCACAGAGCCCTGATCTCAACCCCATCCATTCCATCCTTTGGGATGAACTAGAATGGAGAGATTGCAAGCCAGGCCCTCTCACCAAACATCAGTATCTGACCTCACAAATGCTGTTCTGGATGAATGATGCCTATGGAGGTCATCAAAGCTTTTGTGGGTACCCAGTACTTTTGTCCATATTGTATACCTCCAACACTCTGACAGCACTTAAACATCATGTAAATGTAATGATATAAAGCATGGTTAATACAACTTTTGCAGGCAACTTCTGTCTCTCTTCCTACATGTACAGGACATTTGGATTACTAATGTTTTATCAGTGTGCTTTGTAGTGCTCATGTGTTTTACACAGACACACACACAGAATCACATTCACTCAAAAAACTACCCTCTGAATCCTCTCCTCAGGTTCAGGATATCGACCTTGTCATCAGAACGCAACGACCCTCAAGCAACACATAATGAATGGTTTGACATCAAAAACTGCTGAGATAATAGAAGCTGGCAGCTGTGATGGGCACACATTTGCTGCCTAAGCATTCTGGCCCTCTACTCAAGATTTTGTTTACGTGTTGAGTTGCAACCCTTTAAGCTATAATGTCTCAGGAATCATAATGGTCATCAATTATTTATTTGCAACTCTATAGGCATGCTAGTCATGCCAAAGCTGATTGGTCCAAATTGACAATGACAAAATGATCGATAGAAAATTGATGAAAATGGACATTGATGATTTAAAGTTTGAACACATTCAGTCAAATATCTTACCATTAGCAGTAAATGTCACTTAAAAAGTAACCAAGTTGCTATTAACCTCAGTTGTACTTTGTGTTTATCTCTTGACATTCACTGGATTGCATGCAAATCAAGTAGGGAAAGGGCTAGGGTTAAATTGCCAATTAGGTATATGCTAAACAACCATATTTTTAGAAACTAGAATATATTAACCTTGGAATTAGGTCTTTTGAATAGACCCTTACCCTACACCCTACCTCTACTCTAAACCATACACTGGCAACCTGGTGTTATAAAGGTCCATCCACCTATTTTTTTTACCACTTATCTGAGTCTTAGTCACAGCGGCAGCAGTTTGAGCAGAGACTTCCAGGCCTCCCTCTCCTGGGCCACCTCATCTAGCTCTTCGTTGGGAGACACCACATCCAAGGCATTTCCTGGATCTGCCCCGGGGTCTCCTCCCAGGTAGACATGCTTGAAACACCTCATCTAAGAGGCGTCCTGGAGGAATCCTGGTCAAATGAATGAACCACCTCAACTGACTCCATCCAGAGTATTGGCTTTACTCTGAGCCCTTCCCAAATAACTCTAAAAATCAATCTCTGAGGGAAAGGAAGCTAATTTCTGCCACTTGTATCTATGATCTTATTTTTAAGGTCGCTAATCAGAGCTTGCAGCCATATGTGAGGGCAGGAATAAATCAACTGGTAAAATAAGAGTTTCACTTTCACGCTTAGCTGTCTCTTTACAACAGTAGATAGACCAGTGTCTGCTAATTTCCTGCTCCAAATTCCCCTCAATTGTGAACAAGATCCTGAGATACTCAAACTCCTCTGCTTGTAGTAGTAACTCGTTCCGAGATCTGGAGTTGGCAACTCATCCTTTTCCACCTGGTAACTGTGGCCTCAGACTTGGAGGTCCTGAAAAAGAAGCCAAAAGAACCACATCTGCCAAAACCAGAGGCAAGAGAAAAACAAAGAAAAGGCTTGAGGAACTTGGGGAAATTTAAAAAAAAAAAAGAAACAAAAGAAAAAAAAACTTTGTGGGGGGCAGAACTGTTTGTGTAAACCATGAAGTGTTTTGCTACCAGATACCAGTACAATAAACTCACACATTCCAAGAGATTAATCATTTGCTATTTTATGACTTTAAACAATAATAAATTATTTTGTCATCTTTATTAACTCTTTTTCATATTGTTTCATAATGGTGTCATCATATTATTTAAGTGAAACCATTTGCAGCCAGGAAAATCCCAACAAAGCCGTTCTAAGCATTGCTTCTCTTTGTTGGATTTAAATTATAATAGAGGAACACTGCTCGGTGTGTTACACCTCAGTTTTATTATTTTGTACATGCTTTAGCATACATAATAGCATGGCCATGCTTAGACCAACCAGCTGACCAAAATGCTGCAAGGCATCCTGAACCACCCCAAGGAGACTCACTGAGGCCCTGCTTAAGCAGGCTGCAGATGGAAAAGCAACGGCTTCAGCTAGAAGAAGGTATGTTTATTAGCCTTATTCTACAATGTTATTAAACTTAGTCATTATTTTTCACTAGTGTGCATTACTCATTTTTATTTATGAAGTGGTTGAAAACATGGTGGTATGGTGGGGCAGTGGGTACTGCAGCGAGAGGGTTCTTGGTTCAAACCCTTTGCTGGACTGGGGCCCTTCCTCGTAGAGTTTTCATGTTCTTCCAGTGCTAGCATAGGTTCTTTCCAGGTACTCCAACTTCTACCTACAGTCCAGAGACATGCACAGTGGGTAAATTGGTGATTTTAAAGGGACTATAGATTTTGAGCATGAATGGTTGTCTCGACTGTCAAACCTGTCCAGGTTGTACCACGCCTTCTACCCAATCACAGCCGGGATAGGCTTCAGCCCTTGACCTCCTGTGACACTAAATGAAATAAGCACAAGCCCGCTTCCAGTCTCTTCCCCTCCTCACTCTTAAGATGACTCCTGTCCACTATCCTGATGACCATCTCTTAGGGCATACTGTTCAGTACAGCCATTGATTTTTACCCAGCCACTAAGTCTGTTGTGTTTACCAATCAGTTACATTGCAGTGAACTATTTTTTACACTCCCTGAGGTGTCTTTGTATCTAGTTAGACTGAGTTAACATCGGCCAAATTCATCATCACCAAAACTTTTTAAATATCCTTTAAAACACATAATCCATATGTTTTGCACCATTGCACAGATCATACTAGGATCATGCAGTGTGTGATGTTCTCATGGTAAATTTTAGTACAAAGGGGATAAAGACCGGAAAGGACATCTGAGCAGCTACTCAAAAGAAGTGAGAGTAAACAGCAGTAAACCAGGTCTGCATTGGGCTTTGATCGTAAAGAGAGAGCTCAGTGAGAGTCACAAAGCCAAGCTCTCAATTCAGTCATCAATCTTGATTCCAGTCCTCACCTGTGGTCTTGAGCCCTGACTGCTGACCGAAAGAATGAGATTGCAGACGCAGGCTGCAGAAATAAGGTTTCTCTGAGGGATTCTCTTGTGCAAATTGAGTAGAGCCAATTTAAGAGTTTCAGACTCCTGGTTGAAAAGATTCAGCTACCAGTGGAGTGAGATAATACAGCTGGGTTCCAACTTTGTTTCCCAATGAAAGACATTTTAGAAGTTGAAAAGAATAAGAGATCAAGAAACAGTACACATCTAATTATGAAGCCGTAGGAAATGTTATCTGCTTTGGTTCTGTATTGGACAACATAATTATGCAGAAAGCATGGCCCTTGACTATACTTAGGTTATAGTGATCTCAGTTTTGTGCCTATGTTTCATTCACACACACAAACACACACACAGATTAAAACCACAGTCACACATTTTTCTTTTGCAAAAAAACTCAAAGGAAAAGCTACTCAAAGATCCAAGTGAAAATAAAGCAAACCCAAATGTAATCAAATTCTTAGATATTCAGAGATGACTATTCTTTTCATTACTGTTATGTAAGTTTTAGTTTTAGTTTTCTATCAGATACCATCACCCTATTAACGTCCACCAGGCCACTGGTAATCCATTTAGGATTGGATTGAGTTTGGTTCTGAGAGATTCTGGCATTTTCTTTAAACGCTTTTCCACGGGCAGAGATTCTATTAAAAAAACAAAAAAAAACAAAGGAGTGGACAGTAACCCTCTGGAGACCAGGCGCGTCCCAAATCACATGACGGAACTTCATATGGCGTAACTGCAAGATGCAGCCTCGCTGAGTCTCTGTTTCAACATGTGTTGAAAGTGCGGATTTCAAACTATATACCAGTTCTTCTGATTGTTCTGATGGGCCAAGTAAAACCAGACTTTTGATTAAACATTCATGCCATGATTTTTCAGTTTTCTGTTTTTTATTTGTTATGTGTGCATTTGGTGCAGAAAGAAATGGTAAAAAAAAGAGAGTGCTTGCAAGAAAAAAAATCACATCTTATTGGTGGAAAAATACAACACATCAATTAATCAAAAACATTTTATGACATTTGGTTGCTAAGGAAGAGGCAAAAGTTTTGGGAGTGATGATGAAAGAGACAAATAAACACAGAAAGACACAGAGACAGTAGGTTTTGAGAGATTTGTGACATTGTGGTGTGTATCTGTGTGTTGTGGTGAACAGAAACAGTTTCAGTCACAAATAACTTGTGTGGCATCTTATTGTGACACCTGATTGTTTTGTAAATAGTTGTAAAAAAAAAAAAGAAAATGCCCAAGACATTCCTTGCATTTTAATATAAAAAGTTGTTAAAGCTTTGTCTGCTAAATTTGTAAACAAGTTTTTAAAATTTACACTTTATGTTTTCATTTTAAGTTATATAAATGGTTCCTTAAACATGTTCATGATAATCAAAGTAAAAAAAAATCAAATTTTTTCCTATTTGGATTTGATGTTTTTGTGTGACTTTAGGTCCAGCATGTTAATACAGTATGTCAAAATGAAAAACAAAATTTAAAGTTACACAGTGAGGTTGCACTGAAAAAATGACACCAAACAAGGAAAAGTAAGCAGTTTATGAGGTGAAATATAAAAGTATAAAATCAAAAGTAGTCAAAACAGCTAATTATATCCCAGACTCCAGAGGGTTTTAACTGAACCCAAGGCAAACCTTCGATTGATCATCAATGACCTGTTGGATGCTGAGAGGTTAAGCTACCGTAGATGTTCAAAAACAAGAGACATAAGACTAGTCCAAGTCTTTCAAGGGTAAAAGCATGTTAATGGGAATTCATATTTCTTTCTTTATGAAATACATCTGGCGAAAAGAAATAACTTCTTGTACGGTGAGGTCATTTTCACAAAGGAGACTAGAGTTTGGGCCCATCATAGACATACGATTAAAATTCATTCGTCTTTTTCATTCCCTACAACGTCGATAAAGAGTAAATGTTCAATCCTAGCAGTGCGAATAGTGCTAGTCTTATAGTCCATGTCGATAACGCTGTTGGTGTTAGTCCACATGGCACAAGTGTCGAGGACATTTAAAATACAACTTGATTACTGACTTTTACACTTGATGACTACTCTGGTTTTAGTAACGGACCACTGAGCTAATGCCATAGTGAGGTGCCTGTTGTCTGTCCATCCTCAGTTCACAAAAAATGCCACTCCTCCTAGAATATTGCTTCAATTTTAGTAAAACTTGCACACCATGATCATTTAATGGGTCTTCACCTAAACTGTAATCATGGTTAGGGACACATTTGTAGTTTTATGGGTGTTTTTTTACTTTTTACTTTTTCATTTAACCCTCTAAACCTAAGACCACAGGTCTGGATTGTAATGCTCATAATATGAGTGTCTGCATGTGACCCTCTGCCATCTATACATAAATATTGTTGCTGGGTTTATTTATGAGGATAAGCAGAAGATGATAAATAATATCTTAAGCTATGCTGGAGCCAGTCAAGAACTAGGGCTGTTGTCTTTGTTATGACTGTTTGCAAGTGGATTTTAAGTCTCCACAGTTTGTGCAATGCAACCAACCATTAACAAGAAAATGTCTTTCACACATTACAATGACCTGTGAATTGTGATGAATTGTGAGCCAGATGTGTTACTAACTCACTGATGTTCTGGTTTTCTAGTAAATTAGTCACCAGATATTTAACTGTTTCAAACCCAGAGAAAACGGCTACTTTACTAAATGACTGTTTTTTTTAATGTTAGTCTCCTGTCAGTAGTACCATATCTCTTTCAACCATGCTCAACACCAAGAGAATAGTATTAAAGGAACAACACTTTATGTGTTTATATATGTTTTTTTATTTATTTATTTTACATTTATTTTATAGTTGTTTTGACCATAACCAACAAGTGCTGGACTGCCCAATAATTGTCTTCACCACATTACGTTGGCTGCAGGAGCTGCACGGGTAGTCATCTCATCTGAACGTTAACACTAGCTAACTTTCCTTACAAATGTTTCTCTGGAATGAAATGACACAATAAATAGTATAATGGAGTAAACATAATGTGAACAAAGCTTTGGTTCTGCATGTCGTCTCCAAGCATGAATGTAGCAGTCATGTTAGATGTCCGTCTATACAGTATGTGGTGAAGACAGTTCCCCTCAGCTCTCTCTACAGTAACTAAAAAGCTGCATTATTGTGTTGGGATGAGGAGACTGATTTGTCTGTTGATGAATGTCCCATTTCTTTGACTTCAGAGGCTCTTGCATTGCTTTTGCTGTTTGCTTTGGGTCATTATCCAGTTGTTCTGTGTCACTCCGCTCAGTCAGTTTTGCAATATTTGATTCTGAGCAGAGTATAGCCCTGTACACTATCCTGCTACTTCTAGCCGCAGTCACATCATCAACAAACACTTGTGACTCGGTTCTACTGGCAGCCATTCATCCCCATGCAATAACATTCCCTCCACCATGTTTGACAGATGAGATGGTATGCTTGGACTCACGAGCTGTTCCTTTCCTTCACTTGATTGTAGGCTTTGACAATGATACATCTACCTCCTCAAGAGTGTGTTTAACTTGCTGCAAGAGATCCTTTCTAAACTGAGTAAAGAATTATGCGATCATCTACTTTAGTTCTCTTCCATTGTCTTTGAGGCCTTATGATGTTACTGAGGTGGCCATTTCATTCCCCTGGTCCAGATTGTTGTTTTGGTCACTCCTAAAGTTTTAAAGTTTTTTGTTTTTTTTTTCTATTTCTCTGACATGTCTTTTGTTTTGCAGCGTAACACTGGCCTCTTTCACTTGCTTTAAAAACTTTTTGGACTTTAGGAGTAAATGGCAGCCAAATGTAGGTTTAACACTTGGAATCAACTCTATATTTTTTATCTGCCTAGTTTGTCATGAAATAATGAGGAAACTGGACATCAAACTGTCAAGCAGTCAACTGTCCCATTACTTTTGAGCCTCTGAAAATGGGGACTACTATAAAAAATGGGTGCAATTTCTGAACATTTAATGCAATTCTTTGTTAAACCATTTGAATTAAAGCTTAAAGTCTGCACATCTTTATTGTTTAATTTAAGGTCCACTGTGATGGTATAAAGATTTAGAAAAATATTGATTGTGTCATTGTTCCAAAAATTTATTGAGCTAATTCAATATGCTGGTTTTTATACTTTGAGTTAATAATGAATGTATCACACTGTAAAGGGAAGAGGTTGACATTGTTGAAGGTGGGCAGAACACACAAGCAGGCAAGGATTCTTCTCGTGGTTTCTGCCAGTGGCCATGGTAACCACAGAGAATCCAAGCACAGAATCTTAAAAAATGCTGCAGAACACTTCAGCTGGCTGCAGAGCTGGCCGAGCAGGAGAAGGAGAGGAACAGAGGCTGACTCATATTAAAAATGAGCTGCAAGTTTCAGAAGCAATGTTTGAGACTGGCTAATAATCAACAAAGCCTGAAGGAAAATGAACAATTGTGACACACACAGACTAGACGTGTAACGTATTTGGTTACATGGTTGAATATAATAACTCTTCCAAGGTAGTTGAAGCCAGAAGTTTACATACACTGTGTAAAAAGACAAATATTTTTTTCTTGCTGACTGAAATTAAATCAGACTAAACTTCTCCTGTTTTAGGTCAGTTAGGATTGCCAAAATTATTTCCAGTTGCTAAATGCTGCAATAATGAGAGAGAGAATATTTTAGAGAGATTTTTATTAATTTCTTTGAAGTCAGAAGTTTCCATACATTTCCTTAGTATTTGGTAGCATTGCCTTTAAACTGTATGACTTGGGTCAAGTGTTTTGGGTATCCTTCCACAAGCTTCTCACAATAGTTTGCTGGAATTCTGGTCTATTCCTCCTGACAGAACTGGTGTAGCTGAGTCAGGTTTGTAGGCCGCCTTGCTCCCACACGCCTTTTCAATTCTGCCCAAAAATTATCTATGGGATTGAGATCAGGGCTTCGTGATGGCCACTCCAAAACATTGACATTGTTGTCCTTAATCCACTTTGTGA
>VUQH01021896.1:43889-53980 GCA_015106775.1 Etroplus canarensis | reverse complement strand
CTTCGGCCAACAGTAGCATAGTTTCCACCGGCACCCTGTTGGCTAACGGCACCGGAGGCGGTCGTTGTTAACCCGGGCCGCGACCGATCCGGTATGGAAGTCGTGTTATGAATCTGCATATTTGATTTGGCACAGTTTTTACGCCGGATGCCCTTCCTGACACAACCCTCACCATTTACCCGGGCTTGGGACCGGCACTAGGACTACACTGGCTTGTGGGCCCCTGTGGCTGGTTTGCTCTATAGCCTGCATATACTATTCAGCATTGATGGTGCCTTTCCAGATGTGCAAGTTGCTTATGCCTTAGTTGCTATTGCACCCCCATACTATAAGAGATGCAATGTTTTAAACTGAGCACTGATAACAAGCCAGATGGTCCCTTGCCTCTTTAGTCTGAAGAACACAGCGTCCATTTCCAAAAAGAATTTCAAATTTCAATTTGTCTGATCACAGAACAGATTTCCACTTTGCCTCATTTTAATTGAGCTTTGGTCCAGAGAAGATGGTGGCATTTCTGGATCATATTCTTACTGTATATGGCTCCTTCTTTGTGATTGATAGAACTTTAACCTTCGTTTGTGAATGGCATGGCACACATAGACAATGGTTTCTAGAAGTGTTCCTGAGCCCATGGAGTGACTTCCATGACAGAATCATGCCTGTTTGCAATGTAGTGGCATCTGAGGAGCTGAAGATCACAAGCATCCAATATTAGTTTCCAGGGATATCTCTAGATTCCGAGAAGTTTTTAATGATGTTTTGTACTGCAGATGATGGAATATTCATTGTCTTTGCAATTTTACATTTAGGAACATTATTCTGAAATTGCTTTACAAGTTGTAGACACAGTTTCTCAGATTTCCTAACCTCTGCCCTCTACTTCTGATTGGCTCTGCCTCTCTAAGGTGCTCTTTTTATACCCAATCACATTACTGGCTTGTTACCAATAAGCTTAATTAGTTGCAACATGTTCCCCCAGCTGTTTCTTTTTAGTACCACTTTTAATTTCTAGCCTTCTGTTGTGCTTATCCCAACTTTTTAGATGTTTTGCTGCCATAAAATTCAAGATGAACTAGTATTTTTCATAAAATAGTAAAATGTCTCACTTTCAACATTTGATGTTTTCTATGCTCTTTTGAGAATAGAATATTTGCTTATGAGATTTGCAAGTCATTGCATTGTGTTTTAATTTTACTTTATGCAGTATCCCAACCTTTGTGAAATTGAGGTTTTCCAACCTTTTACCCAGTGAACACATTTGATGCATTATGAAAGAAAAATAAAGCAAAAAGGCTGTGAGGAGTTAAGGGCTGAAATCCTACCTGAGAAAAGTATTTGCTTTTAAAAATACATCAGTTGGTCTCTTAAGCTTCCAAACATTTAAAGAGTGTAGTTAACAGAAGAGATGGAGCAACACAATTGAATACAATTTCTGAGTTTTGACTTTTGATAGGTTGTCTTTGTATTACCTATAATTAGATGTAAGGTTTAACAGATGGTCAGACAAGATGGTATTGTATTCAGTCTTCATTTACATTGTAGCATCACATTTTCTGGATTAACAGTTCGGATTTGTTAATGCATCCCCCCACCCCACCCCCAAAAAGGCAGTAGATTGGCTGTACTCCCTGCTTGTTTACTATGAATACATGAAATCATAAACTTAATAGATGAACTCTGTACAGAGGTGTTAAAGAGGCGTGTAAGATGAGTTAGGTTTGATGTGTGTAAGATTGAGTGGAGAGAATGTGAATGCACTTTGTCTGCATGTGTCTGTGTTGTTGCCATCAGTGCCTGACTATAAATCAGTGGCCCTCGGGCGGTGGGATTGCCCAGCTCGTGGCTCCATGTGTAATTACAAAGCTGACATTTAAACAGCAGCAGCAATATTTCACTCTCGCCAGCGCTGGACGCAGAGTGGTCTATGGATGGAGTAAAAGTTTCAACCAAAAAAAAAAAAAGACAGGAAAAAAATCAATAAGAGATAGAATGCATTCTAATGTCGTGTTAATGGACCCACATATTAATTATTCAGCAGTGGCCATTTTGTCTGCTCATTAAAGTGGCAGCTGAGATGGGAGAAGAGAAGAAATGTGCAGCATTACTCTGCTCTGCTCTGCTCCAGCATCATTATTACTACATCCTGATCTTTGCACAACGCTAGCAACACAACTCATCTCTGTGCCACGTATCTTCTGGTAACACTGATTTATATCTGTTCATTTTCATATCAGTACTGTGTCTATTTTGCTTATCTGGTATGCTGCATCTATAAGATATGTTTTCCAATGTGTATACCGTAACAATCTTTAAAAATAGCTGAATGGCATCATGCAACATCATTGTAATATAATTGATTGAATGATTTCACCTCAGTCCCGTCCTGTTATTACTTTTAGTCATTTGTGTGAGATTACTTTTGGTAAAAGGGCAATGTACTCTGTTCTACCCATTGTGATTGCAATAAAATTGTTAAAATTTCAACTCTTTTCTAGTTTGAAAATTTGCCTTCTTCAGTTGCTTTCTGCATCACACTGCTGTGTCATACATGCATTATATCACCTTGTTAACATTTACACTTCACATCTGAATACGGAAACATGCTTGCCATGTTAGGGGCCATTTTGAGAAATGTTGAATAGTTAAGAGAAAAGTGAAAATGCCATAACTATTAATACTTTTTTTTACCAGAAAGCATCAGTTCTGAAGAAATCCAGTTTGTTGATCCCACTAGAAATACTAGATTAGGTAGAACTAACCAGGTAAATTATATGTTGTGCCAATGTTTGACAAATACTGATCCAGAAGGTGTGTGTGAAAATAAGTTTGATCCTTGACTGAAATATACAGTGTGCAATGGTAATATTGTGACCACATTTAATGCAAGGATGCAAGTTGTTGATTAGTTTGAAGGCTACTATTGGCAGGGTGGGCCAATAGTTAGAAAATGTATTTGAGGTGGGAGTTGTGAGACAGGGGGTAAAATTAAAATTCCTCTTTGGCCTGCTGTCAACCTGCGTCTGCTGACTGCTCAGAGGAGCTGCTGCGTGACGGGATTCCTAATGACACTGCAGCAGCAGTTTGCCACAAATGGCTTTGACTTGATTTATTTCTCCTTTTACAGTCCCCTCACCACCACCTTCAACACCCACCCAGTGCTGCTCCTCCTTCTTCCTCCCAACATCATCATCCAACCATTCAGTTTCTCTCCCTGTCTTCCTCTCCCTCTGCCGCATATACTGCGTCTGTATGGGATGCTATCCCCTTTTCAACACCATGCCAGTGGCAGGGAACATCTGTCTCTAGGTCCTCCTGCCACACAGTGTTAGACTCAGGGTAGGTCGCTCACTCGACTGGCCAGTCTGGAAAGGCCTTTGGGCAGAGCAGGGCAAGATCGGTCTGGATATGAGGGCATTCAGGCAGAAACTTGTCCCCAGGTCCATCCGGCTTTGCCTGCCTCATGCCATTTGTATCTGTTTGTGTGTGAAATTTTGCAAGCACAGAGCATGATTTTGTAGGTCAGAGGGCACCAAGGCATCAAAAACAACTACAGGCTGATTCTATGTGGCCTCTCGCTTTGTGTGTCTTTGTCTGACCAGCTCTGATGCTTGTGTCTTTCTCTTTGACTTTTTGAAATATGTGTGTCTAGCGTACACACACCTACATGTGTGTTTCTCGTTCTCACAGCAGTGCATTACTAGCTGTGATGCATCCCTGTGCTCAGCCACTGTTTGACCAGTTTTAATCTCCTTACATTTAGACTGTTTAAATTGTCTCAGTTCAGTTAAGTTCCTATTTACCTAACCAAAGAGGAATGCTATCAGAGGCAGCAGGCAGCAGTCTGCCAGTCACACAGCAGATAGCTCCTTCATGCAGCGACAGCTCAGATAAGGGGGGAAAGTACTGTTTAATCAAACAGTGGAGGGAATAGGGAATGAGCACAGGGAGTCTGGAAGGGTTGTACCAGATATTCATGAATCCATAACTAGGTTTGTTTGTAAAGGGTTTCTTAAGTTTTTAAGAATACTAGCTGGTTTCAAACTAGTGATTTACTAAATTAGGTTCCAGCTTAAACACCAAAGAAACGCTGCTGTATGGTTGAACGATTTGTAGCACTTTCCAGTTAAAAGCAGTCCACTGTGTAAATAGGAAGTTATTGCTACACCATACATATTGCTATGCATAATATGTATACAAAGAAATTTTTATTTTAAACATAACTGCCAGTAATTTGTTACTGTTTTATTTACAATCACTGGCCTTTACAATAGAGTAGTACCAGGTTGGACCCCCTTTCGCCATCAGAACTTCCTTAATTCTGTGTGATAAACATTCCTCTGAGATTTTGCTCCATATTGACATGATAGCATTACAATTGCTGCAGATCTGTCAGCTGCACATCCCAAAGGCGCTCCACTGGATTGAGATCTGGTGACTGTGGAGGCCATTTGAGTACAGTGAACTTATTGTCATATTCAAAAATATCAGTTTGAGATGATCTGAACTTTGTGACATGGCACGTTATCCTGCTAGAAGAAGCCATCAGAAGAAGATGGACACTGTCAGCAACAAAACTCAGGTAGGCTGTGGTGTTTAAACAATGATTAACTGATACCAAGGGGCCCAAAGGGTGCCAAGAAAATATCTGCCACACTGTTACACCACAAGCAACCTGAACTGCTGGTACAAGGCAGGATGGATCCATGTTTTCATGTTGTTTATTCCAAATTCTGTGTCTACACAACAGAAATTGAGGCTCGTCAGACCAGGCAACATTTTTCCCTCCTTCTCTTGCCAGTGCAAACTGTAGCCTCAGTTTTCTGTTCTTTGCTGACAGGAGTGGCATCCGGTGTGGTCTTCTACTGCTGTGCCCATCTTACTCAATGTTCCACGTGTTGTGCATTCAGAAAAGCTCTGCTGCATGCCTTGGTTGTAAGGAGCGGTTGTATTCATAAGTTTATAAGCTTGTAAGTATAAGTTACCATTTCCTTTCTGTCAGCTCAAAGCAGTTTGACCATTCTCCTTTGACCTCTGGCTTTACGAAGGCATTTTCTCCCAGGGAACTGCCACTTACAGGATGTTTTTGCTTTTTCAGGCCTACAAAACCTAGAGATGGTTGTGTGAGGGAAACCCAGTAGATGAACTGTCCCATGTTAGATTCAAAGTCACTTAAATCACCGTTCTTCCCTATTCTGATGTTCAGTTTGTACTTCAGCAAGAAGTCATCTCAACTATGTTACATGGCTAAATACACTAAGTTGCTGCCATGTGACTGGCCGATTAGATATTAGTTGACCAGGTACACCTGTAAAATGGCTGGTGAGTGTGTATGTAGACATAGGTAAATATGTTTTGGTGTAGCTGTATCCATGCAGCTTACATGGTTTTAAATCTTGTTTTACTATTAATCAGTTCTGTTTAGCTTATCATTTATTCTGATATTTTAAAATTTTGTTTATTGTGCTATCTTGTTAGATTTAATTTAAATTCCTTCCAGTTTTCGTGCTTTTTTACAGCATTTTGTCAACCGTCAGGTCAGTTATTTCTTATCAGTAGAGTCAACATTAGTGCTGTAAGCCAGTTCAAATAGCTCTCGAAGTAGTTTTTTTAAGTTAGACTTTGCAGTTTGTGGCTGTAAATGTAAACTAGAGAGTATTCTTTTGGTTAGAACAAGTTTGCCTCCTGCAATCCATTTAAATGTAGCTGATGATGATTTCAGCTTCGTAAACAGGTACTTAACCTTGTTTGAACTCACCTCCTGGTGTGACCATTTGGATTCTGCTTTCTCTTTTCAGTGCCTACTCTTCAGTTTCTTTCAGCTTGAATTTCTCTCCATTTTTCTCCTTCAGTTCCCCTACTTATTCCTCCCTCAATCACTCCATTTTGATATCTATGACTGTCTCTCTCTTTCCACATCCATCCATCTTTTCCCCTGCCCTTTTCAAGCTGTGGGGGTATTTATCATCTTTATACCTGGAGGTTTGAGGGCCGTGCATTGGCCTGATAGATGGGCTAGCCACTGATGTGCAACCACCTCAGGAGACACAAACCAGACAGCTATTTAGTAGCTGAACAAGACACATCGCTTTTCTTTTATTGTTTCCAAACTGCACGGATGTGTCTGTGTTTGTGTTAGTGTGGGCGGACAGAGGGAGCTTTAAGGGGAGGAGGAAAGAAAGAGAGGGAGAAAAAAATACAACAACAGATGCTTCTTAGCTGTCCAGAAAAGTGCAGCACAAGATGGGCCATTATCCATCTACAGTGTATCACTATGTTGTTGACAAATCAATGGCTCTGTCGGTGATGATTCTGTGTTACAGAAAACATAAAGCACTCAGACAGTCTCCCTGCCTGCTATGGAGACTGCAACAAGGGAGCACTTGGGGCAAGGGTACTCATAGCCAGAAGGGAGGTGTGTGTATGTGTGAGCGCATGTAGTCAGTTTGTGTGTTTGTGTCTGTGTTGACAGAGATAGTTTTCATTCAGCGCATTTGTATTTTCTTTGGTTGTGTACAGGTGTGGGTGTGAAACTTTAATGTTGACACAGAGGAGTTGCTCATGAAAGCTTCATGCCATTGATCACATTTCATGAATCATACATATTATTGCTAAGGCAAAATATTAACATTAATTAGAAATGTCTCTCAGGCTGACATTTTCATGGTTTCTAGAAGCACTTAGGGGAGCACAGCACTCAATTTTTTCTTTTTTTATCTAAATCACTCCTTTCGCAAGCAGTCTGCGCAAGCTTTAATGTGAGACTTGACCTCTTCCTGATTAAAGCTGTTCTGCCCTATTATCCTACAGACTAGACATCTGCACATAGGATTGTATCTCAGCAACCACAATCGCAAACTGTATCTAAATGTGCTACAGCATAATAATTATTTCGTGCAGACATACGCTACATAACATTTATGGTTAACATGCAGCATGCATGCTCAGACAAGGAGGCAGTGGGCTCGTATAAAGATATAATCTTTGTGAGTAAACTGAGGGTCAGAGATGGTGGGCTGGGATGTAATGAGTTAGCCAAGACTTGCACCATGATTCCTAAGAAGGGGAAGGTGGGGTTGTCTCAAAGCCCCCTGTGGCAGGTGCTAGGGCCAGGTCACTGGGGTGAGAGCAATATTACCTATAGAAATATAAACACCTGACTGCTGTTTTTAAATGCCTCACTCATTGCTTGGGACACATGCCCAATGCTTTTAGATAAGAACATAGAAAACAACACAAAAAAGAAGAGAGGCTGCTTTATTCCTGTATTTTCAGGGACAGTTCAGATTGATCAACACAGAAACTGGAATTGTTTTTCATCTATTGTCGCAGATGTTGAGAGGTTCCATAGAAACAAAATGTATTACTCAAAGCTGCAAAAAATATGCATTTATATTAAAGAACAACGCATCTATGCAGAGTACAAAAACACATGGACCAAAATACAAAATCTGTACATAGATTTCAAACCTTATTGTACTGTATCTGAAAGTATTTCAGATTCTCAACAACAACACCTAATTGTGATGTTTATCAGCCCACTGAATAGCCACTAACAGCTGTTATCAGTCCCATACACATTGCTAGTAGTTGCCCTCTTCTACTGTCTAGCCAGCGCATTAGGCAGTTAACATATTATAATGAGAGAAAAATACAGAAGGAAACTTCCAACAGTTGTGTGAAAAAAACCTGTGATGGTAAAAGTTGTGATAAGCTATCAAATGCTTTGTAACAGGTGCATTTTAACCTAAACCATGTACTTTTGGTACATACAGTACTGTGAAAAAGTCTTGGGCCACCGCTCTGCTGGGAAAATGGGAAACGGGTGCAATGATTAAGTGAAACATAAATGGAAATACATAAGGCAAAAACAGAGTGTGTCCCAGTCTAACCAGCTTGAAAGTCAATGTCTTATTCTTCAGTACAGCCTCAAATCTCTTATGCAAGCTTTCTTGTAATTTCTTTAAGTCGTCTTCAGGAGTAGTTCTCCAGAATTCTTGAAGGACATTCTAAAGCTGGCTATCTTTTGTTCTGTTCTCTGTCAAGATGATTTCACACTGTTTCAAAAATGTTGTTGAGTTCCATTCACCACTCCATAAGACCTGTTGCCACTGATTTTCAGTCCAGTGTGTAATTTGGCATACTTCAGACTTCTCTCCCTGCGTCCTTTTCTTAAGAATGTTTTGACAGCCACAATGAGGCCATATCTGATGCTACTTCAGTAAACAGTTCAGGAGCTGGAGTACAGCACAGTAGAAGGCCAGATGCATCTCTCAGGTCTTATTTCTCATTAACTTATTTCTTAAGTTCTTCCAAACCAAACTCATCCAACCATACTTATATGTTCCCTGTTTACATCTTGATGCATGCTCAATCATCCAGGTAGTAAAACCTCAAAAGTTGATTCTGTTCATCTGGACGTAAAGTTCAGTTGAGACTGAAGAAGTCACTTGGATGAGTGATGAAACGTTTCTAGCACGGAAAACTTTACATCCAGATGAACAGAATCAACTTTTGAGGTGTTCCTTGTTTAGTACTGTATATTGGGGCACAGTCAGACTGAAACAGAAAAGGGTCTTCCCCAAACTGTTTCCACAAAGTTGAAAGCATAGAGTTATCCAAAATGTCTTGGTATGCTTGGTATAAGCATTAAGATTTTCCTTCACTACAATTAAGAGTTTCAGGCAAACCTCAGAAAAACAGCCCCATAACATTATCCTTTCTTCACCTAACTTTACAGTTGGCACAGTGCAGTCAAGAAGATAAAGTTCTCCTGGCATTTGCCAAACCCAGATTTGTCCATCATATACCAGATAAAGAACTGTGATTCATCACTTCACAGAATAAATATTGAATGCTCCAAAGTCCAGTGGTAATGTGCTTCACACCATTCCAACCAACAATTGGCATCGTGCTTTGTACAACAGTGGCATGCTATTACAGTACTACGCTTGATTCAGTGAGCTCTTTAGAACAACACATTCTTTCACAAATGCTTGTAAAGGCAGAGTGCATGGCTAAGTTGTTAATTTATACACCTGTGGCAATGGGACTGAATGAAACACCTGAATTTTCTTATGGCCATATCTTGTATATGATATTTAGTGTGACATATTGCACATTTTACATTGGCATTAAAGCTAATTTATTAATAGTTTAATTTTATATCTTTCATATTTATCTATCCTTTATATATATTTATTTTTTACTATTTTACTGTCTTAACTTCAAGTGTTTATGGGACATTGCACTTTTTACATATAGGTTTATACAGTTTCATTTTCTCATCTTTCATATCCATATATATTTTTTCATACCTAATGGAGCATCTGGAAGCCAAACAATATCTCCCCCTGGGATTAATAAAGGATTCTGATTCTGATCAAAAGGTGTGGCCCTATACTTTTGTCCATATAGCATATCAATTACTGGCCTTATGTTGTAGACAGGACCATCTAAGACAGCATCTTGACTACAGTTGTGTCTCCTTTCAGTGTCTTCTTCCTGGAATATGATGGTACTTATGCATGCCTATCAGGCACTTGTGAGTGATGTACCTCACTGACTGGCCTGCAAAGTGTGCTTTATTTTATTGAAACCATTTTACCATCACCCTAAAGTTTCCAAAATACATTGGCAGTACTGCTGTGTTCATCTCAGTAGTGATTGTTACATGTCAACTAGCGTAACTTCACAAATCCTCACAGTTCTCCTTGGTATTTAGTTTTTATATACTTTTGTTTTTTTTAATGCTTCAGCTAAAGCATGGCACATCTTTAGATGTCATCTGGCTTAAATCCTTTTTAATGGACCCTGAGCACTAAACTTAAGCGCAACAGCTGGGAGAACAACTAAACTGATCACCTTACTGAAACTAAAAGAATTTCAACCATTTTTTTACTCCCAGTGATACCTTTGTGTTTATTTGCTTTTAAAAATTGAAGGAGCATTTGGACCCAGAAATGGTTAATTATGTCAAGCTTAGCACGCGGGTACCATAGAGATTTTCATGCCTGGATTTTTTTTTTTTTTTTTTTTTTCCCCTGTTTTAAAAAATTAATTTTTTTTTTTTTTTTTTTTTTGTATTAAAAAAC
>VUQH01021896.1:0-43869 GCA_015106775.1 Etroplus canarensis | reverse complement strand
TTTTTTTTTTTTTTTTTTTTTTGGGGTTAAATTTTTATTTTTTTTTCTTGTTTTTTTTTTTTTTTTTTTTTTTCCCCTGTCTTAAAAAACTAAGGCTAGTTTCAATTTTCTTTGTGAAGTTAAAAGCGTTGAGCAAGCACTGGACAACCAGGAATCTTTAAAAAAGAAGAAACCCAGAGTGTTAACAACATCTGCAGAACAGCATCAGTGTTAGTTACAAATTCAACTCTTCTAAACATTACCTTGCTGCCCAAAGTATAGAGACTACAAAATGTATTGTAATGACAAGTAAAAGGAAAACAGCAGGGACACAAAATCATGTTCAAGTAAAAGACCCGTGAGAGTAAATCTCAACTCTACGGAGGGGAGAGCAGCAGGGAAAGAGGATGGGGGAGCTGAAGGGGTTAAAGGGAACAACACCAGCAGCACACATGCAAGAAGACAAGTGTCAACAGCGACAGGAAAAAGACTGAGGCTGCCTATGCGCCTATGTCCCCTCCACCCCCAGCAACCCCCACTCTACCGCAGACAAGCATATGTGGGCTGACAAAATGACATTGCCAGTGAAAAAAAAGAGAGGGACCAAGGGGGGGGGGACCAGGAGCCTCTAGTAGGCCTGACATCCAGAACTCTTGACAGCTGATGGAGGCAGACTAGGTTCTCTCTAACACACACATATAGACACAACTGCCAACCATCACCCACCCTTGCACCCTCATCCATCCATCCCCTCTCCTTACATCCACCCCCCACATCCAAAACCCATGCAGAAGCCTTTCTCCACTCATCTACATCCTTCAACTGCTTCTTCTGTCCACATCCTTCCTCTTCCTCCTCCCCTCAGCAATGCTGAGAGCAACATTGATCTCAAGTTTTCCACCCATTATTCCTGTTAGTGCACACATGCAAAATTACTCTGAAAAATTACACAGAAACCCACATTTTTACACACATTTTTTTAAAGAAAAATAAGCATCACAGAGGCAGCTCTAGGGGAAAGGATGTGGTGAGTTTGCCTCATATGGACTTGTGTGAAATTGTACTGATGCAATATTTGTGCTTGCTTAGCCAGCTCTGGCCCAGCTGTAGTGATAGCCAAAGTCTAACAACAAAATCAAGATTCAAGTCAGAAACAGTAATGTGGAGACCAGACCACTGAGCTCAAATTCACAAAACTGTCTGCCCTATTACTCTGCACAGCATATATCCATTACTGTAATGTTTTTAATCCCCAGGACTCAGGTGCCCTCACGCAGCCAGGATGCCTCCTGTGGGGTTAGCTAGATGTATGAACACACGAATGCAGCTGATGCATTAGCTACATGCATAACTTTACTGTGCATTGAGCTCTTTGAAGTATCTCACCATGGATAATAGAAGTTCATCCTTCTGGCTAGAAGTCGTTTATTGTTGAAAAGGACACAGAAAGAAAGTGATTGTGTGCGTCTGTGTGCTGCTTGTATATTTCTGTGTAAGAAACACAAAGTTGACATTTTACTCTAAGATATAAGACTAAGTGTGGAAGGAAAGATAGTGAGCACATGTGTGTTGCCTGTATGTGTATTTAATGTATGTGTACAGTGAGGCAGACATTCACCCTGGGACAGTATGTCATCGATTGAGCTGCAGAAAGAGGCCTATTATCTCCAGCCATGGTTCAAGCGGGGGAGTCAAGTGTGTCATATATGTTGCCTCTAATTGGCAACCCGCCCTGGTGGAGGCTGACTGGGGCAAAAGCAGAGCTGCAGTAACCCAAACACCTCTTGCTCTCACACACTCACCTCCTTTCACTGTTGCCTTTGGAGATGTTACATAGTGCTGTTTGAAGCTTTTGAATCACTGACAGAAAATTTACAGATTTGTAAACAGGTTGAATGCAGATATCTTTTTAGAGCAATAAGCAAGGTGACATTAATGTTGAGATTATTTGGCACATCTTACAAAGCTTTTGTGTTATTTTGATTAGCAGACTGCACTTTGGATTCAAACTGTACATGTGAGACTGCAGTTTTTATGCTTTAGTTTTTGCTCTCCACCCTTAGGGTCATTATTTGTTCTGTTTTTCAGATGGGTCTTAAGTATCTCAAGTTTCCTCCTTCGCCGCTCCAGTTCAGTGATTATGTGATGTTATACTGCCCTCTGCATGTGCACAAAGTCAAAACATTTGCGGCACAAAGGAGAAAATAATTGCATAAAAAAGAAATAAGACATGTGGTTGGCTCATCAGAGTACAATACACATGTGGAAAGCTACAGAAATATAAACAGAGATCAAGAAACACAGTCTAATTGACAAGATGATTTACATATTTACAAAGTGTATACTGTGAATTTCTTAGATCTTTAAATTTTACACTTTGTTATTGTTGATTTTTTGCATATTTGATTATCACTCTATATTTTCTGTAAATTCTGTAGTGATAAACATAAAAGAAAGATGATGCAGGCAGGTCACAGATTATAGGAAAAACCTGAAAGTTTGTCTCTGCACTGAGTGGATGCAGTGGCTCTGTTACACAGCCAGAGCTCATTTTACTTGCATGGTTTAGGTCCACTTGTCCCCTCAGAGGGAAGGGTCAAATGTAAATCAAATTAAAGTTGTCCTAAGTGATCACTTTTATCCAAGGGCAAAACATTTCTATTATGATAGGAGCGAGCTCTTCTAAGATGACAGTTTCCCCATCCATAAAGCGCAAATGAGTAACTTAGTGGTCAATCTTAGGACAACTGAGCACTCATGGGAGTTAAGATGGAAAATGTCTTCCCACGAGTTTAGTTGTAGGGACATCAATGTGTAAGCACACTGAAGCTGTGCTGGAGGCTCATGGTGGCCCAAAACCTTACTAATACACTTTATTTTTGCTTGTCCTTTAAAATGTTATCAATAAGTAGCAAGTAAGTGTGTTTTTAAAAGTGCAGCTATATAAAATGTTTCTATTTTTCCTTAAAATAGTTTTAATGGCCAATATGCATCACAGAGGAGCAGTGTTTTTACAATCCCAAAAAGGCTGGGATGCTTCATAAAATACACTGCTCAAAAAAATTAAAGGAACACTTTTTAATCAGTGTATAGCATCAAGCCAGTTAAACTTCTGGGATGTTGATCTGGTTAGCTAAGTATCAGAGGGGGGTTGTTAATTAGTTTCAGCTGCTTTGGTGTTAATGAAATCAACAACAGGTGCACTAGAGGGGCAACAACGAGACGACCCCCAAAACAGGAATGGTTTCACAGGTGGAGGCCACTGACATTTTTCCCTCCTCATCTTTTCTGTTTTTTTTTTTTTACTAGTTTTGCATTTTGCTAGGGTCAGTGTCACTGCTGGTAACATGAGATGATACCTGGACCCTACAGAGATTGCACAAGTAGTCCAGCTCCTCCAGGATGGCATATCAATTAGCATGGAGGAGATTCCATGAGACAGGCAGTCACCTTAGGAGAGCTGGACAGGACTGTGGAAGGTCCTTAACCCATAGACAAGACGTGTCTGTTCTTTTATGAAAGGAGGAACAGGATGAGCACTGCCAGAGCCCTACAAAATGACCTCCAGAAGGACACTGGTGTGAAAGTCTCTGACCAAACAACCAGAATCAGACTTTGGAATTGATACCATTGAGCTAGAATTTAAGTAAAATGTTTTGCTTTCAACATTTAGTATGTTTGCTATCTTCTTTTGTGAATAAAATATGAATTCATGAGATTTGCAAAGCATTTCATTTGTGTTTTTATTCATATTTTATGCAGCGTCCAAGCCTTTCTGGAACTGGAGCTGTATTAAAATGTACAACTTTTTAAAAAATGTTTTGTCAGCTGATCATTGATTGGCAGTGAAGATGGCACTTTCACTTCCGAATTATACATGCAGAAATTGTATTAGTGCTTTGCAATGCACTTTAAAAGGTGTTAGGGCTTTTGGCTTAATTGGCCATTTACTTGTAGGCTGATATACTTTCCTGACTTTGAAATTGATTTCTTGTCAAGAAGGCAACCAATCTAGATGACCCTGATTATAACCCAAGCCACCACTTTAAAGTAACAAATACTTAGCTTCTTTGTAGCAGAAGCTTTCACATTTTTTGTGGTTGAAGAAAATGAAAAGACTAAGATCAGCCAGTGGATTATCAGAACAAGATAACATTCGTTACTCAGTTGTTCCCAGGTCACGGGCAGGGCCATGAGATTTAATGGCAGTTAGTGGAGAAATATTGTTTTACAACCGTAAATATATTAAATTTTACTGAGTTGTACAAGTGAATAACAGTGTCTCATACATCCTTTGTTTCCAGATTGCAAAGGAGTCAGGGAATGGTAGACAGTGGACCAAAACACTGTGAGGTATATGAAGAGAAATCTATCTTTCAAAACATATGAATGTATTGTTTCCTATTCGTAACTGAAATAATGGCTTTCACTGCATGTAATATTACTGAAAATTTCAGTCATATATTTACCGTGATGCACTGAGGAAGATAAAGCTGTCTTTCACAGAAAAAGAGAAGACAAGCCTCTTTATGTCCCCTGCTAATGATTGCATTGAAATGACAAGTACATTGTCATTTCATTAAGGGTTTTTTTTTTGCCAATATGTTTATTGTCTTTTTCAAAATTTTTCATGAACAAATAACATTTACACATTACACACATACTGCATACTCTTGCATCATTTTTCAATTCGAATAAACGGAATGAAATTGGATTAATAACAAATTAAGGAGGAAAATAAAATTTAAAAAAATAACAAAATAATAATAATAATAATAATAATAAATAAAATAAAATAAGTTTAAAAAGGGGGGGAAGAAAGAAAATGGGGCTACATTGTAGCCCCATTTTTTTGTAGCTATGTGTGTCTCTTAACTAGAGGTGGGTCGAGAGACACACATAGCTACAAGGTGATGCACAACAGTGTCGGTTGTCTGTGAAGTAAAATTTTATTTACATTGTTATAACAAATATATACTAGCCCAAATTTCCATCCATCCATCCATCCATCCATCCATCCATTTTCTTCTGCTTATCCAGTTTAGGGTTGCAGGGGGGCAGCACAAATTTCACAGGCTGAATTGTACATGTCTAATCAACTCTTTAAGGAGGTTTAGTTTGTGGAGTTTTCTTCATAAGCCAGCAAAAACGAAATTCAAAAAAATTACAAAAAAACAACATAGAAAAATATGGCCTTAGGTACTATATTTCTATGGTAACAACTGAGACCTAAAAACATCAAACTGGGCAGATGTTTTGCCCCTATGTATGTCACTGACATTCATGATGCAGTGTGAAAACAAAACACAGGTTTTTTCTGCCTCCTTCCAGTATTCATTATTAATAGTGTTACTGTCTGCCAGGTGAGCCAAGCGGCTACCAGGTTGGGTTCTTATTTCCTGATCAGTGGGGCTCCAAGCCACCTGTGTATTCAGAAGAATATTGTATCAAGACCTGACTCCAGCTTCAACAGCACCATGGGTCTTCTTTGCTATTATCGCCTCAGTGGGACCCTGCACGAACAAGTCTTTGAACCTCATAATGTCGTTTCATCATGTTCCGCTTGACCTGATATTTTTTCAGTAATTCAAAGTTGACAAAGTCATATAATTCACAAAGATGGCAAAGATGTCATTTCCTTGCACATGTCATATAATCAAAAACGAATATTGTTTTAATTGCTGGAGAAAGGTTCCATAGAGTGTATGTCGTTAATTTAGAAACTACAGTAAAAAAGCAATTCTGCCTTTCCATTACAAGTACACTATTGTTTTTAACTGATAGACTGTGTTGCTTGAAAATAATATGCCTTTGAAAAAATGTATACTTGTCTTATCATTACACTAATCCTTCTCCTTTGATGTGAGCAGTTATTTCTGCCAACAGTGGGCAGCAGCGAGCTGTCTCTCAAATTGAAAATATTTGTAATTTTTAAACTTTACCATGGCCTTTGCACACTCTGGTTTGCAAGAAAGCCCTTTTTCACAAAATGCTTATCTATATTGCCTGATTGATGAGCATTTATCTTCCAGAACTACATGAAATATCTGCATGGACTCCAATGTGCGCCTGCTATAAAAGTGTGTTGAGGTTGAAGTGAAACATCATCATGGCTCCTGCCAAGTGCCTCTGGATGAAATGACAGAGACAGGTGCTGTAAAACCACCCCTTCATACCAGAGCCCTTTCTCACACACATTCGTGAACACACTGACACATGAAAACATGCAGACACCCACTCAGACACATAGTCAGCCTGCCAACGCACTCAGTTATTTCACTGCTCTACTTTCTAGCATGAGAGTTTCATGGCTGCAGTATCAACAGTATCTCTGTCACTACTGTAACTCCACATTCATAACTGAGTGTTTAATTTTACTCATGTTTGATGTCCAAGTTTGTCTTCGCTTTTGGTTTTCAGGTAAAGAAGTCAGAAAGAGAGGTCAGTGTGGTCTGAAGTTGTTTACTTTCTAAAGATCCATATCGACCTTTAACCTGTGAGCAGACTTGCAGAGGTTGCTAATGAGTGCTGCAAATAGCATGAAGAAATTTTGACTCCATTGTCTCCATCAAGCTTTCTCACTCACTCTTTATTTTCTCACTCCCCTCTAATGTGGAGAACAATATCCCCTTCTTGAAGCCAACACAGTTGCCTAAAACTTTTGTGCTTAATCAGTTATGATAGCCTTTTAGTCACATTTTAAATATGACAGAAATGGCGGTCTCTTCTGTGACATCACCCACAGAGCACCACAGTTTTTTCATCTTCTGCTTTAACGGTGTTTTAAAATAGGATGAGATCAAAGGGTTCCGGCTGAACGTGCGAGGGCACGACATATACCACACTGGGCAGGGAGGTTATGAATGAAACCTCATAACATGGAGGTTGATCTGGGTAAGAAGAAGTGGCTTAAAAAAGAATGAAAGAGACATGTGATGCTGTCAGTGGAGCCTTCACAATGCTAAATTATTTTACCTCAGCGTATGCAGGGGTCAGGAAAGTCATGAAGGGTTTGCCATGAAGTATGATGAACGTTTAAATAAACAGTTGATTCATTTTGGTTGTGATTTAGTTTTGGGGTTGACATCTAATGATTATTTTTAGTATTTACTTTTGTAAATAAAAAAGGAAATAACCAGTTGATAAAATTTGCTACTGCAAGCTTATCTTTAAGAATATTTCTCCTTTAACACATAAGGGTAAAGCAAGCAATCTAAAGTAGTAAGTCTGTATAGAAATTAGTTTTGAATTACACCCTTTAAAGCTACAGTCAAGGAATAGCTCATCTGGTCTGTCCAAAGGGAATTAAATTTACTTACAAGTATCTCTAAAGCATAGCATATTGCATCTGGGCCTCGCTGAGAAGGAGTATATACAACCAGAAATTTAATTTTTTTTATATAGAAATGAAACCTAAATTACAGACACTGTATAACTGGCTTCTTGTGGTCGCTGTGCAGCCACTAAAGGTATATCCCCCAAAGCCCCAGTTTCTTCATGAATACTGACCTGACCTGACCCCAGTTGACATGAAGTGAGGCTACGTGTCATGGTCAATTTTTTTTAATGCAAACTGGATGATAAAGAACTGAGTAGTACATAAGTGAAGCTGATTCTATAATATCCCTGAAATTATTTTTACCTTTTCAACTGCGGTAACAGCAAATGGCAATGGCAACAGACATGACATGGTGTCACTATGAATAAATAAATTTCAAAAAATAGAAAACTCCAGCTAGTGGCAAATCCATATCTTCAAAATGGCTGAAACTCTAATTAGTTTTAGATCTTGTGGAGGTCTATCACTGTGCCAAAATTCAAAATCCTGTGTGAAATAGATTTTGCACCATTGAGATGGCAGTGGTGCTGATGAGTCCATCATATCTCTGCTTTTCAAGTATGTAATTCAGAATCAGAATACTGTACTTTATTAATCCCAGGAGGAAAATTGCTTATGTTACAGACACTACATTAAGTATACATGAATATGAAAAATAAATATATAAACCCAATATGCAATGTGTAGCATAGGTGGCAGTAGGGGATAGAATTAAAGTATTTACAGTCACACAGTCAGATATACAGAAACAAGTGAATATGAGTCTGAATATGAAAATGAAAATAATATAATAAATATTTAGTCACCAGGTATATATTAGACCCATCTAATTCATTAATTTTATTCAGTTTAGTTCTCTGGTCTTACTTAAAGAATTTTTTTAAAGAAAAACTCAAATTATTTCTGTAACAAGTGTACAAGTTGATGTAATATTTTCTTATTATTACAATGAATAAGAACAGTTAAAACAAGGATGAAGGTGGCTTTAAGAAACATGATGGTGTAATGCCTGGGTTACAAGCTTTGTATTTAGATTTTTTCTTACAACCTGAAAAATAGCATTCAGCTGTGCTGTGAGAGCTGTCATAACTTCCTAATCTGGGGGTGGTGGGGGTGGGAGAGAGGAAGAGAATGAGGGATGTTTACTAGGCTTTCTGAAAATGTTTTCTGTGACATCTTAATCACTGAGAAACAGTTTTATATAGATGACAAAAATTTGTGTGGCTATTATAAAGTATTTTAATAGGCTCTGAAAAGTAATATGTATTGGTTAATTTGTCCCATGCATTTCGGTGTGTTATATTTTTTGTACGTTAGACATTCTTCTAAGCATATTTTGTTACCAGTGGACAGAACTGGGCTATGCATTTCCCAATTTTAACTCTTTGTGCAAAGTGAAGCTAACTGGCTGCAGTTTTACATTAATCAGATTGGAGTGGTATTCTCAGGGTTGATGTGTGTAGAGGAAGATCCAGGACATAGTTAAACAAAATTAAAATCCAGCTCAGGCACAAAGGAGTCTAAAAAAAAGACAGGACCAGAAGATAAAGGAATAAAAAACAAGCAGGAGGCATAAAAGCATATCACACAAATGCAGAAGCACAATCTGACAAGGACAAAGCGGGAGACAGGACTTTTTATACACACTGGTCTGATTGGGAACAAGACCATGAACCAAAAACACTGGATTACAAAACTGAAACTCCTCACTAGATGAATCACGAAATAAAAACAGGAATCACAGACTCAAAATCACATGAAGTAAGACTCATCATATACTAAAATCAAACTCTGTCACAACAGTAAAACAGAAATCCAAACCTAAATATTACCTAAGAATACAAATGCCAAAGACACTGCAAAGCAGCGACCATGACAGGTGGTGTCATTTTTGCATCCAAGTCTAAACAAGAAATCCAGTTAGCCTACTTTCCAAAACGTTAACCTGTTCCTTCTGTATGTTTAGTGAGTTGGACAATAGCGGTGCTAAAACAAAACACATAGGCAAACATAGTTTGAGCTGTTGAGAAATGTGGAGCCTGAAAGCTTTACAGCATCAAAATCCATCAAACATATCTTCATGAGCAGTAGCTTCCATCAGAGTTTTTTACATAAAACTATAGACACCCTGAAGATTTGAAAGGTGGCTCTGAAACCACATTCCAGCACATGAAGTGGCAGCTTCAGTCTGGATCCTTCAGCAATTACAATGGCAAAACTTCCACTGAAAATTCTTAAGCTTCCTCTTTTCTATAGGATCAAAATATTTACAAATATACCCGTTAATACATGTCCAGTGGAGAAAGTACTTAAAGGCAATCAAAATCAACAAAGTGATTAGTTATCTTGTCACAAAATACATTATACTGAAAGGAGGCTTCGGGAAGGTTGTAGGTGTAGAACAAGTTGTTTGTGTACTTTCTTTTAATTGTTTTATACCCTTGTTCTTTCCGTCATTTTCATTTTGCTTTACATCTTTTTGGGAATAAAAAGTGTTTCAAACTCATTTACTGGTGAAGACACAGTGTCTGTCTACACCACCAACAGCTGCCCTGCCTCTCTTCCCTTCACTCTTTCTCTCTCTCTCTCCCAATGGACTCATGAGTGACAGCACATGTGTTGGGGTATATGGGAGGCCTACTTCTGAAATTCTAACTCCATGACTGTGAGACATACCCCAGCTATGGGCAGGGTGGAGCTGTGAGAGACAGATGCTGGGATAGGGAAGGGGGAGAGAGACAGACTGCTAGGTTGGAGAGAAGGAAACAGGGAGACTGGTTTCACAGTTGAAGCATTTGGCCTTTTTGCTCAGCAGAGGTGCTCAGCTACCCAGTACTTGGTGCAGATCCTCACATTTCAGTTATCAGAGATCTGTGTGTACTGAGTTTCTGGGTGTAGACGCTGAGGATGGCAGTTTGGAAGTTGATGGTGTGTGTGCTGGGTATGTTGGTTTGTCAGGTAAGAAAACTCATTGTGTCTTCATAGCAGCTGTCAACTAAAATTTAAAAAATGTTATGATTTATTTGAGCTTCTGAGCACTTTAGTGTGTGTGTGTGTGTGTGTGTGTGTGTGTGTGTGTGTGTGTGTGTGTGTGAGTGATGTCTTTGAATGATCCAGTGGATGTCCAAAGCTGATTGCATTGTCTAATAGCAGTTTTGTGGCAAATGCTGAAAGTAATACTAAACTCAGAGCACAGGTGCCTGAGTTAGTGGAGGAGGAATATCTGCCCCACGTTCTACATGCTATAAAAACATCAGCAAGCATTAACTGAATATGTGCGTCAGACTGGCTGCTGTAGAAGGTACTTCACTTACATTTGAGTTGTACCATATGATACTTCTTTCTTCGTTTTCTCTGTTTGGATCCACACTCGACTGACTTTCAATTTTGGACAGACTATCCGCTTCCTTCTTTAGTCTGATCTTGTTTAGAGGACGACCTTTAGCTGCTCTGCTCTTTAAATACACAGTTTATGTTTTTACCTGAAAGATGTCTTCAGCCAAACATTAACTAATTTTCATCAATGGAGGCACTATTCACTGGCTCTGCAATCAGAGATTGTGGCTGATCTAAACATTACATCTGAGTCTGAGAGTGGATGATGAAGTGTTTTGAGGAACACGAGCCCCCAGATGTGTACAGAGGGCTCAGGGCATCATTAGTAGCTCCTGTCAGCAGACACCAGTATGAGATCTATAATAGAGGACAATGTAAACTGACTTATTACCCACAGCACTTCCAACCACCATCAGTCTTGCTCTCTGTTTGGAGTTGTAATGCAGCCCAGGTTTCGAGAGGGGAATCTTGCTATGATGTTGTATAATTCACTATAGGTGTGGCAGATGCTATGCAGTTCTTAAAATGAACAATTCATGTTCTCAGTGAGTGAAGTTTCTCTGATGTGTTAGTTTTTAAATGTTTCTGAAACTTTTCAGTGTGGCTGGAAATCTTCATGGTGAATTCACGCCACTGTTAGGGCTCGTTTGGATATTCCACAGCTAATTGATAATCAAAAAATATACATTTTCTCTTCTGGACATGGGAGTGATAAATCACTGACAGCCAATGGAAAAACCATTTTGTCACACTGAGGCCATTTTATTTATAGCCTTTCATATAAACACAAATAAATAATCTTGCAAATGATTTGAAAGCTCAGTAAACAGTGAAGTAACCTTTAAGGTTCAAGATCCCAGTTCTCAGGTCTTATATTGGACTGCTGCTTAAGCTTTGTGAGTTGTGGGTGTTACAGATTACATTACTCCTTCAAATGCCAACAGGTGTTACAAGTCCTAGAGAGGGTCCTAATAACCAACCAAAAAGTGCCTCATTCACTTTTTCTCATTTGGGTCCACTAAAAACTTCTCTTCTTTTGACCTACAAATAGTGATTCTCATAGGCTTGAAAGGTGGTGCTGAAAAGGACATGAAGCAACAGCTGAAGTGGATTCACAGCAGTTACAGTGGTCTCTGGTGCCAAAACCTCCTTTGAAAATTATCAAACTTCCTCCCTGCTATATGCTCAAAATTTTCCAAACACTTTTCAATTTACAATTTCCTACTGCTCACCAGAAGCAAACTGTAAACCTATTTATTTATTTATTTGGGGTAAATCTACATCATTAAAACTCTAACACCCTAAGCAAAGTAGCTCACGTGTAACCTACACAAAAAAGGAGAACTGTTGCTTTATTTTTGCAAACAAACCATAGGTTAGATATTATGCTTTGCAGTACCTCTTCCCAAAAAGTACACATTTCTGATGATGGAGCCAATCATGCCCTGTTTCATACACATCTCACTCCCCTAAAATCATATACTAAACACACCCTACCAATTTGGCAGTGCATTTAAGCTGCACATTTTGTCTCTTGGTGTCTAGCCCCCTCCACCACTCCAGCGTCCACCTATAGGCTCTAAGAGGATGTTTACTTATCATTCCCTTATTTCTTTCCATATCATATTAGTGTGATGAGCTTGGAGTCTAGATGCCAAACTCTAAGCATATGCTTCTGCCATACTGCTGTAATATAATAGGTAATTTCAGACTTGAGCTGCCTGACTGAATTCTGATTGAAATTGGTTTAAAAGCCCAAACAGAACAAAAATGCACTATGTAAACAGCTCAATCAGAACAAGCAGGCCTAAAGGCACTGAAATTTTGTTTGTGAAAACGATCTTTTTTATAAACCAATCAGAAGAAAATTTAAAGTATGTAAACAATTCAAACTGATTACTCTTTAGCTGTCTTCTTCCCGAACATGCCCACCACCTTGACATAAATCCCACAAAAAGGGACATAAAAGTATAAATGTGCAATTAGACACATGCCTATGCCACTTCTAAGCTGAACTATACTTCTGTAGGCAGTTTGTTTTTATTACTAAATCTTAAGCATTCAGAGCAACACAATTACAGACAACAGATATTAGCTTCAGAGAGCTGATCAAACATGTCAAAGACATAAGATGAAAGGAAATACGCAAGGAAGACAAATGCATATATTAATCATTACTTTTGCACAAGTCACAGAGTTCTATCTCAGTGAGTCGCCACATGTAAACATCAGGCTGAATTAACACACAAACCATGTAAACAACTGACCACAAATCTTCAATCAGAATTAAAAAGAAGTGTCTGCAAGTAACCATAGCCAGTGATTCTAAAAGGTTGCAGGTGTACATGCTGCACAAATGCACAAACATTTTGGGCATTGCTTCCATTCTGTGTATGCTTCATATGTGAAACAAATTTGTCACGGGTTCTACTAAATAAATAATAACAGTTAAATTAACTGAGCCATCAGTGGCTGTCAGTCCACTCCAAAGGCTTTCATCAGTGTCACCTGATAGCTTTCAGTTGTGTTTTAATTTTTCAGTGAGCTGTTTGAACTGAAGTGTTGGGGCCTGTTAGGGGTTTGCTGTGGTGAGGAGAGGGCAACAGCCACAGCTGCTCCCAGATGCATATGTGATGCCATTTGTCCCGCTCTGTAATCCCCACTTGCGGAAAGAGGAGCGCGTCGCATCTGGACCATGAAATCGGGTACAAATCAAGAGTGTGGAGCAGCGGCCAGCTGGCGCTGAGGTCTCACTCATCGGAAACAATCAGTCAGAGGATTTAGGGTCTGAATCACAGGTCCTGCTGGGTGTAGATACCTGCAGGCTCTTTTGCACTGACTAGAGTTTCAGAAGGAGCACAGAGAACAAGAGACAACGTCTAGTTCATAAAAAAAGAGTCTACTGAACAATGATGTCAATTTCTGCTCTTTTGTGTTGCCTCAAAATTTTTTACAGATTGAGACACTGAAAACCAAGTGATGACAGTTGATTTAGAGGCCACACATGCTCATGCACCCACAAGAATAACTTGGCAGTAGTGTTATGATGGGTTTCCATTTGTGCCACTTTGTATCCTGAGTGAATTAGTAAATCAACACATAAAGGGCATCCTAATGACCTCAGCACATACAATTCAAACATTTCTTGAAAATATTTAAAGATATTACTACTGAGTGCTTATATACCATTATAACTTATTTTCTTCATTAATAAGTTGCTCTTATAACTACAGTATGTGAAAAGTTCAAGCCTATGACTTGATGATATATGATAATTCTGCATGAATTTGGGTTGATATGGTTGGTTATGCCTGAAAAGTTTAAATTTCCACTAAGGGGTTCTTAATCATGTTTCTCCAGACGGCATGAGTTTGCAAAGATGCCTCCACCTCCAGTGAGAATTGGAGATTTGGCTGTTTTTCTTCTCTCATATTCTAATTAACACAATCTGCCTGATGGCTTTGCTTTACTAAAACATTTATTGGGCTTTTACACTGATAAAGCAAAGGAGACGCAACATTCATTAAGTCACTGTATCATTGTATTAATTTATTGCAAATGCAACCCTCTGTCACTTCAAGAAGGTTCCTGTCTATGCAGTTTTATGTGTTACTGGTTGTTCATTTAACCTTAACATTGTTAATTTAACCCACCCATTTTACAGATTACAGGTCAACCTGTATTGAATCTACTTTTATCTTAATTTTACAGCCTTGCTTTGCATTCCTATAGCTCAGACACCTGGTCAGAGGAGGAGACACACTTACTGTGGCACCATAAATAGGGTGCCCATGCCAGGCAGTCATGAATTAGCAGTGAGTAAGGCTGTGAGACCAGTACCTGCTGGTGGCTGACCAGTCGAATGTCTGTGTTTGAGGACCAGTAACAGAAGTGACCAGAGGGACACCTGTGCGACCTCTAGCTTATGGCCGGAGGGACTATCTGGCATGCTGTAGGCACAGCTTCTTGAGTGCTCAGTGTTTCCTTGAGCTATTTACATGACTGTTCCACTCACACACGTGTGGAAAGAAGATACTCAGACTATTCAAGATTTAGCATACAGATAAAGCGAAATACAAACTCCTTTTACAGCTGCAGAAGACCACACAGGGAGGATTTTATCAATTAATTAAATGCTACAAAATTGCATATGGCATTCTATGAAATGCTTTCTTCACTGAAAATATCACAGTAAATCTGACTTTTCTTCCTCCAAATTATCCTCCACTATATTCCACCTTGAAGCATGCATGTCAATCTTTGCCACCCTTTAAACAATTTCTATAGGTTTTAGACAACACCAAAAACACAAGATAATAAATAATGTTTTGCTGTAATGGCTCATGTCCAATAAATAATGCATTTGTACCAGAAGCAGTACTTGGAAGGTGAACAGCTCAGATGGTTCTGTAAAGGTATTTCTCAGCATTTGTGCTGTTGGCAAAACTTTGAAAGTAACTTTACATTTATTTACACATGATGAATTGTTCAGCCTGGCATTGTATTCGGATGGAACTCATATGTGACTCCTCTCTTGTAATACTGTATTATAAGCAATTTTGTTTTGTGCTACAATGTACATTACTTATAAAATTGTATGTGTATCAGAAAACCTGATTATTATTTTTATTATTAACTTTTATTTAACCAGGAAGTGAATTCCTGAGATTAAGAATCTCTTTTGCGATAGTGTCCTGGGCTGATGGACAGCATTACTCTGGCATGTTTTAGAAGTTATGTTTTTGCAATAGAACTTTTACTAATATTCAATGAGTGTAACCTGACATATGTACATCTCTTGCTTCTAAGTATTTCGGTAGGATTTACAGTGTGACAGAAAACTTTTGTTTTCTGAAGCCAACATCAGTGGGGTAGAGACAAACCTTCTCAAACTTGTTAAAGACTTTTAAGAGTACTTAAAGGTTCTTGCTGAGAGGGAATATCATCCCCAAACAAGCTGTCCATGCTCCTGTGAGGGTCCAAGGTTAAAGGCCAAGCTGTAAAAGTATCTGGGAAAAGCCTCTAAAAACAGTTCATCTGTGTGTGGTGTCGTCACTCAGCCTGTCAGGAAAGGCATTCACCGGTCTAATTGGTAACACAACACTTTGGTGTTACCACATTTTCGTCTGTTTAAAACATTATAACAGTGCAGATGGAGCCACCGTCCATAGCAGATAAAGAATTTTACTATGACTGCTTGCAATAAATATGAAATTTTATACATGGTTGAATCTCCACTTGTATCTATGTTAGTGTGACTCTATAGGGACAGCAATGTTGGTCTGTTAGTCATTGGTCTAAACTTAAATATTTTTTTAGATGGACTTGAGATGACATTTTGGGTAGCACTTTCTATTACAATTCAGTAAAAACTTTGTAATAGTGGGGTATTAATGTGGAATTAAAGCGATAATAACCACCTCTGCCTTTCTTCTAAGTCACCCACATTATGCCCCGTTTTATGGTTATTACATAAAAACTATCACAAATGTTTCAAGGTAATTAGCCACATCAGCTAACATATAATAATCATATTATTACCTTCAAACATTTTTGAGGGATTTGGAGACTATAAGGTAGCACCCCCATCCATCCATTTTCTACCACTTGTCTGGGTCTATGTCGCAGGGGCAGCAGTCTATGCAGAGACACCCAGGCCTCCCTCTCCCTGGCCACCTCCTCCACCTCTTCTGGGGGCACAGAGATGCATTCCCAAGCCAACCATTAGATACAATCTCTCCAATGTGTCCTGGATCTACCACAGGGCCTCCTTCTGGTTGGACATGCATGAAACATCTCACCAAGGAGGTGCCTGGTAGGCATCGTAGAACCACCTCAGCTGGCTACTTTTGATGCGCAGGAGTAGCAGCTCTACTCTAAATGACCGAGCTTCTCAGCCTCTCTTCAGACTCAGAATCAGAATCGGAATGCTTTATTAATCCCAGGGGGGAAATCGTTCAAACACTCTTCAGAGGAAGGTCATTTCAGCTGCTACTCAGAGCTCATGACTATAGGTGAGGGTAGAAATTGTGCCCTAATATGTGAACATGTCAATCTTTATCACCCTGTTATTAGGAGGTAATAAAAAATGTTTAGTTCCAGCATAAAAAGTGTGCCAAATTACCTATGCAGATTCATCTGCTGTGGCAAAGCCCTAGTGAACATGCAAGGGAGCAATTATGGGTACTTACTTATGTAGCTTTTATCCATTAATTACCACACTATTATCATTTTATCACAAATCTGTAATATAAAGTGCTGCCAAAAATTTGTAAAAATATTTATAATATGCAGACAGAGGTCAGTCAGTTAGTACAATCTGACATTTCCTGTAGTGTTTTGTTCTTGTTTTTGTTTTGTTTTTTGAGGTTGGCTTTGTGGTTTTAAGGTAAAAATTCTCAGGTATTGGACGGATTGCCACAAATGCTGGTAAACACAATCAAAAATCCCTGGGCTGAACTTTGGTAATCCCTTAACCTTTCATCCACACTCTCTACATTTATATTCAATAATCTTGGTTTACGTTAACATAGAAGCAAAACTGCTAATTCAATTCAATTCAATTTTATTTATATAGCGCCAATTCACAACAAAAGTGGCCTCAAGGTGCTTCACACTGTAAGGTAAAGACCCTACAGTATTATAGAGAAAACCCCCAACAATCTGATGTAATATTCCCATAATCCTCTACTGTTATCAATGTGTAGCTCCAGTTAACAAATGTTAACATACTAACACACTGGCTAAGCTGTTTCATCATTTAGCAAAGCCAGTTCACTGAGAGACAATTATTTACACCTACTTCTCAAACAAATGTTTTTTGTGTGTTTATTTTTTGTTTTGTTTGTTTGGTTGGTTGGTTCACAAAATACTGCAGTGAGATGAAGTATGTTCCTTGTCTTACTGGGAAGATAATTGTAGCCATGAAACACTGGCAAACACTAATTGGTAGGTTAAGGATTTAGACTGAAAGTTCCTCGATGGTACCCATTTCCAAATGATAACTCCAACAAACATCAAGAACATAATAGAATCAAACCAAACCTTTCTTTATGAGAAGCAGTTAGTTGTGGTGGTCAAAGGTGACTGCTGTATAATGTCATTAGTACTATAATTTATTACAATTGAAACTCCTTTAAACTACCCCCATAAAAATTTACACTTTTGTGTTTTGAGTCTCAGCACCTTCTGTGGAGGACATACTGAAAATTACCAGAAAAAAATGTTTACTTCAGTGAGCTTCAGTTTCATTCTGGACTACCTTTCGAAAGCTTCTGATGAAACTTCAACTTATCAATAGCCTTATAAAGAAATTCTGAATGCCTCCAAGGTCATTCAGTCAAATTCAAAAATCAAGTAGCATATACTCAAGTCTTAACCTACTTTAATTTCCTATTTTTAATCTAATAAATAAAGCATTCATGTAGAAGAGTCATGCAAAGTGTTTTTAAATTACAAGAACTTCCAGTGATACTCACAGATCTGCAACTTGCTGTGTGTGCATTCTCAAAGTGAAACAAATGTGACCAATTCAGACAAAATTAGAAAGTACTGTATTTGGAAATGCAACTGTGATGCAGCTGTTGTTGAGTTTGAGGTTAAGTAACAATGCAGAATGTGTGCTATGGCTGTGGAAGTTTGTGAGTTTGCATATCGGAAGTCTTTAGTATGAAAGAAGATCACTATCAGAGTGATTTGGTGTGGATGACATGTACCACTGGAATCTGAGTGTAAACATCTCTGTGGGCGTGTAGATGATGATGGCTACAAAAAGTTAAATAGGTATCAAGACACTGGGAATATAGAACAGTCTAAGATTAGCCTGCCCTCTGACTCGAGCTGCAGATGTCAGACATGGTTTCCATTCCTCCCTTCACTGTCCAACAGCATGCCAGAGGATCAGTATAGCAGATCACTCACCCCACAGACAGGACAGGAAAATATTCGCCATTTTTTTTATCCATTATGGAGCTTATTTATTTACATTCCCCATAAAACTAATGAAACAGATTAATCATCAATATTCAGTTATATTTCTAAAAAAACATAAAGATAAATATAACAGAAAGTTTTGTTGTAAAGTGTATAAATTTGCATTTGTTTCTGGTCTTGTGGATTACGCCCCTGAGCTGTTAAACATATGAGGAGTAGTGCTGAGAACAGTGAAATCCCAAAGAGAAGCAGGAAGCAACTTACGGAAATGTGTATATAAGCTTATGCGGGGGTGGGTGTTTTGTTGATGCACATGCATGTATGTCAGCCTGTGTGTGTATGTGTGGGAAATCATGTGTATGACTGTGTCTGTGGAATTTCTACAGCAGAGCAAATCCGTAAGGTGACCCCAAACTCCCAGTCAGGTGCAGAGCTGAGCATAAAGGGGAATTTGTGCGTGTGAGTGGGAATGCGGGTGGGAAAGCACAGGATCTAAATCCATAGTCGACAGCTGTTGTGTGAGTGGGTAGCTCACATGTGTGTATGTTCGTGTGTACACAGTCAAGACAGCAATGTGGTGAAGGAAGGCTTGTGAAATGAGCTGGAGTGTTTGTGTTTCCTCATCCTGAGA
Source organism: Etroplus canarensis (assembly GCA_015106775.1). Lineage (NCBI taxonomy): Eukaryota > Metazoa > Chordata > Actinopteri > Cichliformes > Cichlidae > Etroplus > Etroplus canarensis. The sequence goes on along the minus strand of VUQH01021896.1, from coordinate 24,652 downwards.
TGAATTTGCACCCAGATCAAAGGACACTGACATATTAGTGAGTGAAACCTGAAGCTGTGGCCCTGTGAACAAATCCGTAGACTCTGTATAACAGAAGGCCTCAGCTCCACAGAATCTAGCCATTCCATCAGGCCAAAGGGAATGTTACAGCTCTGAGGAACACTCTGAGGAACACTTGTAACATAATTTTAAACAGCTGCAAATGTAATGATATAAAGTATCTATTCCATGAAGGTGACTTATATGTAACCTGACTTACTGCCACACATTATATCTCTATTATGCCTCAGTAATGGAAAGCAATGTGTGTGTTCATGTCTAACTCAGTGTTCCAGTGAGTTTCATGCTGTGGTTTTTTCTTTCAGGTGTGGAGCTCTGCAGAGCCTCACCACAGTGAAGAAGAGACACATCCCCAGGTCTCTCACCCATGGAGAAATCAAGGCAAGGGACTGGTCAGAGTAAAAAGGGACTGGATCATCCCTCCAATCAGAGTGTCAGAGAATAGCAAACAGGTTCCTGAAGCTCTTGTCCAGGTAAAAATGTGATATTCCAGCTTTTCAAATCAGACTTTCATCAGTCTCTTCCTCTTCTTCTTTGTCATGTAAACTGTACTCAGAATATATAGCAGGGTTGCCAGGTCTGTGGTTTTCCTGCAGAATCCTGCAGTGAAGTATTTATATTTACATGAATATCAACAAAGAAAATCAATATTTTATGTGAAATAATTCATTTTTATCCAAATCTCACCTAAATAAAGTTCAGATCAGCATACCAACATTACACACGTGTGCACACACGCACAATTAACTGCATATAAAATTTTTTAAATGAGGTAATGTCCAGTTATGAAGCTGTTGGCATCATAGTGTTTTGAACCTGGAACATAATGAGTGAGAGGTTGATCTGACTGACAAACTGAGGTATACTGCATGATCACGATAATCAAATTTTCAATCAAACATTGAACCATATAATACTTTCTTGCCTTTTTATAATATAAATATTATGTTATATTCAGTAAGACTTGAAACGATTAAATCAGACTACAAATTCATTAGGAAAGTGTTTGCAGAGATCACAACAAGTGAACAGAAAGGCCATTTTCCTGTAGACTTACATGTAATCAGACTACTTTTTGAAACCAGAAAAGTTGCTCAGTGCTTTCCATTAGAATGAATGCAGGCTGGAATAACTTCCACACTGACTTCATTTTTTAGACTCCAAGGCTACATCCATCTTATAATTACAGTCAAGAAGTGGTGTAATGCTCCATGCTGCTGAAGATCCAAACCTCAGTCCAAGCATTGAGTACTGGACTGTTTTATTGTTACTACATAGACCAGGGAACCCTTGTATAGGTTCACAATTTTTAAAGAATGTCTAGAATAATTTTTTGTGTGTATGTTCACTAAAACAGGTTTCATTCTTGTTCGTACTGGTCAATACTTTCTTAATCAGTAACAGGGTATTGTAGGTAAAGGGGATGATACACAGTTCTTGTGCAAAGTATTGCATTTAAAAGGCTGTCTGATGTTAACCCTTTCATGCATGGTAATGCATGCAGGTATTCAAAAGCCATTTTCTTTAATATGTGTGTGTTTTGTTGCTGTAATGGCATCTCAGTGGCAAGAAATCTTGACTGAAGATGGCACAGGTAATGCATGAAAGGGTTAATATGAGGCGTCAAAGATGGCAAAGTAATTGGACTTTCTTTGTACAAGATTCCCAACAGTCTCAAGGTCTCTAACTGTCCACAAAGTCACTCATTTGAAGGTTTTGGTGATCAGCTTTATGTCATCATTTTATCTAGATTAAATCTGACAAAATCTTCACTGGTGAGGTGATCTACAAGTTAGAGGGACCAGGGGTTGACCAGGAGCCCAAGAACCTGTTTGAGATTGATGATAAAACAGGGGTGATTAGGAGCAAGCAGCCACTGGACAGAGAGAAATACAACAGTTTCACGGTAAGACAGCATTTATGAGACGTTTTAAAGCACAAAATACCAAAAGTACTTACACAAGCTGCAGTCTACTCTGTAAGAACTCCCATGTGTTTCAGTGCATGTTTCTGTCTTTAAACAGACAGGAAAGAGCAAAGCAAAATAAGGCCAAAGGTCAGTTTTCAAGGGCCTTTATGAGCATCTTGGGAAAGGCTTCTGAATGTTTGAGACCACATGACTCATGATGTAATTCTGAACCAAACATCCTGCTCATTTCTTTCTGCCAGGATATGTTGAGTTCATATACCACAAATGTCTAAAGTCACCTTGAGTTGATTATTGAATGTAAAGCTCTAGATTTGTGGTCATTAAAGTAATATTTTATTATAACACATTTTTCTGTTGCATTTGTTTGTGTAGCTTAAAGCCTTTGCACTGTCCCCCAGTGGAGAGCGACTAGAGAACCCAACCACCATTGAGATAGTAGTGTTGGATCAGAATGACAATAGACCTGCATTCACTCAGAGGCAGTTTGTGGGTAGTGTCTCTGAGTTCTCAGTCCCAGGTACAGACATGCATTACATGCAATATCAAGTGAATGTTTTACAACAAGCTGATTTACATGTGAACCTTTTTTTCACCTCCATTTTAAGGACACGGTATTTTGTAAAGTTGGACATTTTCTCAATGAAGTTCTGCAGCCTCAGCCCAAATGTCATATCAGTGATTCATGCTGATGGATCTGACCAGATGACTAAAGCTTTCAATCATTCCTGACAGGCACATCAGTGATGTCAGTGTCAGCCACAGACGCAGATGACCCAATGACAGAAAACGCTGTTCTGAGCTACTCCATCATTGGCCAGGAGAGCATCCCAGCCAGTGCTGTTACCAAGACCATGTTTGGTATCAACAACCAGACAGGCACAATCTATACAAGAGATGTTGGCCTGGATCGAGAGGTAATTAGGAGGCAGACTTTTGCGGACTCTGATAGTGCTGTCTTTTCACTACAATGTACTGTATTCTGTCCTATAGGTGGTGAAAGGCTTCAGGTTAAAACTACAGGTGGCTGATATGGGGGGAATGGGACTAACAAGTGAAGGTGTGGCAATCATACATGTGTCTGATATCAACAACCATGCACCGCAGTTCAGCCCTACCTCGGTGAGTCTCAGAAGCAACAAATGACAGGTGTTTTTAAACAGTTATTCAGAGTATTTAGAATTGTATCTTTTAGTTCAGTTTGTTATATAATAGACAATAACTGTGGCATTTTATGTGTGTGAAATCTGTAGTACAGCATGATTGCAGTGGAGAACAGGAACGGCTATGAGCTTGGTCGAGTGAATGTGACAGACAGAGATGATCATGGAACCAAAAACTGGGAGGCCAAATATTCTATTTCCAATGACCATGGACGCTTTGCCATCCATACCGATCCCGCCACCAACCAGGGAGTTCTCACAGTACTGATGGTACAGATCTGCCAATGAGTGTGAGGGAGGGGCTGTGATTAAATGTTTCAAAAGCATTTAAAGTAACAGTGATCAACTTACAGTTAGGGCTGCAAGTTTCGGGAGAATTAAACTTTTTTTGTAACTTTGCCTCTGTAGACCACCAGAGCAGATTTCAATCAATCAGACAATGAAGATGTGTCTGAAGTGCAGACTTTCAGCTTTAATTCAAGGGGTTTGGCAAAAGAACGGCAATAACTGTTTGGGAATTACAGCCATGTTTATACACTGCCCCCATTTTCAGAGGCTCAAAAGTAATGGGACAAATCAACAATTTTAAATACAAGGATTGTTTTTAATATTTGGATTGAAATTCTTTGCAGTCAATGACTGCCTGAAGTCCAGAACCCATGGACATCATTAAGTTCTTTGCTTCCTACCTTGAGATGCTATGCTAGGCCTGTACCACAGCCACCTTCAATTGCTGCTTGTTTGTGGGTTGTCTGCCTTCAGTTTTGTCTTCTGTAACTGAAAAGCTGCTCTATTGGGTTCCATTTATACTGTAAAGGGCCATCCAATCAGTTTTGCAGCATTTGGATGAATCTGAGCAGAGTTTAGCCCTGTACACTTCAAAATTCATCCTGCTACTTCTATCATCAGTCACATCATTGATAAACACTAGTGACCCAGTTCCATTAGCAGCCAGATGCCCATGTCCATGCTATAACATTGCTTCCACCATGTTTGACAGATGATGTGGTATGCTTTGGATCATCAGTCTAGTACAAGTTCATCTTAGGTTCATCTGTCTAAATATTTTTTCATTAGTACGCAGGCTCTTTTAAATATTATCTGGCGAAATCTATTCTGCTCTTCATGTTCTTGAGTATAAGCAGTGATTTGCACCTTGTTGTAAATCCTCTGTGTTTACATTAATGAAAGCATCTCTTGATTGTAGACTTTGACACCTCCTTGAGAGTGTTCTTGATCTGGCTTGAAGTTGTGAAGGGATTTTCTTAACTAAATAAAGAAGTCTGCAATCATCCACAGTTGTCTTCTGTGGTCTTCCAGGCCTTTTGGTGTTGCTAAGCTGGACAGTGCGCTCTTGCTTTTCAGAAGTGTTTTAGATTTTTGATTTGCCCACTCCTAAGGATTTTGCTATATCCCTGATAGGTTTATTTTGGTTTTTCAGCCAAATGATGGCCTCCTTTGCTTATATTGATGTCTCTTTGGACCTCATATTGAGAGTTTCAGTGAACAGCCACCAAATGCAAGTTCAACACTTAGAATCAACTCCAGATCTTTAATTTGCTTAGTTTGTCATGGAATATTGAGGGAGAAGGCCTCACCTGGCCATGGAGCTGCTTTTCAGTCAGTTGTTCTATTACTTGTACCAATTACTTTTGATTCTCTAAAGATGGGAGACTGTACAAAAATGGCTGTAATTCCTAAATAGTCAATGTGATTCTTTAGTCAAAGCCTTTCAATTAAAACTGAAAGTCTGCACTTTGATCATATTTTGACTGTTTGACTTAAAATCCACTGTGGTGGTGTACAAGGCAAAATATTAATACATAAATAAATAAAAATGTAATTTTCCCAAAACGTATTAAACTAACTCCGGCTGTAAAAGATACAAATTATTACTTTTTGATTCCACATATTATTTCCATGTTAATGTATTTTTAGTATTTTTCATCGAAGATATAAAGACAGTCATACTAAATGTAAAAGGTGGCAGAGAATTTATTTACCACTTTTGCAGCTAGTTTAATGGTTTTTATTCATGATAAAAGTTGTGGAACTTTTTTTTTTTTGCTGAAATTTTAGTCTGTTGATTATTCAGCCAAATCCAGGCTCCATTTAAAGAAATAAAATAACAAATAAAAATAAATATTTATAATTTTTTTTCTAAACTTAATTCTTCATATACATTGATATGTATTGTTTTCCAGGAGTGAAATGAATTTTCAAAATGGGTGGTATTGCCCTTTAAATCTACATGATCAACGAGTTTATCAGAAATAACAACATTACCATCTAGCGGTCATTTTTTGAACTAAATATACTCAGCTCAAGATATTTTGTTGTCTGATATTTCCTGTATTTCATATCAGATCAGGTTTTAAATGACATGAATTTACTGAATTTGTTGCTTTTGTTTATACACACTTTATATTTATCATTTATGTCCCCACTGTTCTGTATTGCAGCCTCTGGATTATGAAACACAGAGTGAATACAGTCTGATTTTGACTGTGGAAAATATTAATCCTTTGAGCAAAGCTCCCAACCTGCCACTGAGCACTGCCACAGTGGCAGTCACCGTTGTGAATGAAAACGAAGCTCCACGTTTCAGAGAGGACCCCATACTGATTGAGGTCCCAGAGTCTGTGCTTCCTGGCACACTACTGACAAGCAATATTGCCTTTGACCCCGATAAATCTGATCTTAGGTACGACCTGGCAGCAAAATAAGAAGTGTTTTCCTATTTTCTAAATATGAGCTATTAGATAATTCCCTCTGTTGTCTGTGTGGTAGGTATGAGATTAGCAGAGATCCTGAGAGATGGCTGGAAATCAACAGAGATACAGGAGACATGACAGCAAAAAGGCCCTTTAACATGCGATCTCCACATGTCAGAAACAATATCTACACTGCTGTTGTTAAGGTTACAGGTCAGTTCATACACTAATTCTGTTCTCTAGCATTTAAAGTAAATCTGTCAATCTCCTTCTTTCGGCTGCTCCCATTAGTGGTCGCCACAGCAGATCATCTGCCTCCATCTCATCCCTATCCCTTGCATCTTCTTCCCTCACACCAACCCTCTGCATGTCCTCCTTCACTACATCCATCAATCTTCTCTGTGGTCTTCCTCTTCTCCTCCTGCCTGGAAGCTCCATCTTCAACATCCTTTGTCCAATATGTCCACTATCCCTCCTCTGAACATGTCCAAACCATCTCAGCCTTTCCTCTCTGACTTTGTCTCCAAGCTTCTCAACATGAGCTGTCCCTCTGATGTACTCATTTCTAATCCTGTCCATCCTGGTCACTCCCAGCAAAAATCTCAACATCTTTAATATTTAATATCACTCTCCAAAAGAATTGTCTTACCATTGATTTGGTTTGCAATTTAAGAAGGATTAACCACGATAAATTACTGTCATGGTATGTTTTGGTAAACATTCATTCACATTTCTCTTGTGTAGATGCTGGTGGTGTTTCAGCCACTGCCACAGTGGCGATCACACTGAGGGAGACCAATGACTTCCCCCCTCAGCTCTTCCCGCTGAGTGGTTTTGTATGCAGAAGGCCCAGTACAAGTTCTGGTCTGGTTTTGACTGCTATGGATGAAGACCTTCCTCCACAGGCTGCACCCTTCTTCTTTGAATTAACTGATGATCTGTTAGTTAACTGGACCATAAGTAAAGTCAACGGTAAACAGCATCAAGGAAGAGAATGGGGAAAGAATTAATGGTTTAATTTAAAGCTTGCAGCTCCTATTTCCTCTTGTTCTCTTTAATTATTTTCCTTCTATAGATACTCATGCCATTCTTCAGCCCCTTGCAGAACTGGAGGACAGAGAGTATGCCATCACAGTGCTGGTTTCGGACTCTGGCAGCCCACGTCTGAATGCATATGCTCAGGTCAATGTCACTGTGTGTTCTTGTGACTCCTTTGGAGACTGTAAGTCCGAGGCGGGGGCTATCTTAGGCTCCAGTGTGGGAATCAGCTTCATCGCTCTTGTTATCATTATGGCCTGTCTTGGACTCCTGCTGTGTAAGTGATATTGATCTTTTAAAAGACCTTTATGACAAAAATATAGTAAAAGCGAAAATAGATTTCACATACTGCATGTTCAATGCTTACAACAAAATTTAGCAGTCCCTCTATTATAGAAAATGATTCATTTTATATTGCTGCATTTGAGAAAAGGATTGTTACACCAGTTCACTTTACATTTAAAGAACTTGAAATGAATGGTGTGCTCATTTGGAGTTCAGTATACACACAATCACAAACGCTTCTAATTCTGTTATGAGTATAATAAGAAACATATAGTAAATCCAACCATGCATTAACAAGAATAAGCTGCAATAAATAAACTGACTTATCAGCAGGCCCTGTATCGGCAGAATTCTGCAGATTTTCCGCAGAGTTTGAAGAGGCACATGTTTCTAAGGCAAATGTGTGAAAAGGCTGTCCTGAAATTGAGTAAATAGATTTTTATTTCATCCTGTTATAATGTTGAGAACATTTAGGTTGATTTATAGTTTTCAATAAGTCAAAATGTTTTAACTATTTTTTACTAATCGTGGATAATGTAACAAGCAAAGATTTGCCCCCTGGATCACTGCAGAAAACTATGAAAAAATCCACAAATTCTGTTTAAACCTGCTGTTGATTTTTTTTCAAGCAAAATTTCAAAAAGCTGCAGTTTCAAACAAGAATCTGCTCTGAAAAATAGATTCAACAAAAACTATTTATAAAGAATATTGCTGATTGAAGCCATATAATCGGATCAATATTAATTAATTCTTGCAGTGCTTCTCCTCCTGGCTGTGGCTCTGACCACCTGTGGGAGACGCCACCATATCAAGAAGGGAACAGGTCTGCTTGTTGGGGAATCAGAAGACGACATACGTGATAATGTCTTCAACTATGATGAGCAAGGAGGAGGCGAGGAGGATGAGGTAAGGTTCATATGTCTTGGGAAGCGCAATAAGACAAGACATTCTTACTGGTTGTAATTAAAGAGAAAGTTAATAATATTTAATCATAATTGATGGCTTGAATGTGTCACCCCTTATGTGACTGTAACTCCTGCATTTTAAAAAATATGTGCAGAATCAACCTGTGGCTTCTTCCTCTCACCATACAGAACGCCTTTAACATTGACCTCCTGTGGAATCCCCATGATGCACCTTCTACCCCGAGATCCTTTTACCCAGGGTCTGGAGTTCCTCCTCGAGGCAAGCAGCCCCTGAGAAAAGACGCCCCACATAACCTGCCCTCCCCCACCTACCCACGGAGGCCTCCTGCAGATCCTACCGACATCGAGGACTACATCAATGATGTGAGCTTCTCCTATCATGTATTTCTTTTACCTGATAAAGAAAACAAAACACATATTCTTAAATTGAAGACACACTCCAAAGTTACATAAAATAATATGCACCATCAGATTTAAAAGCTCTCAGTGACAAAGTTACTGACAGACATTCTAGCTTTAAATTAGGGACCATTTACAAAGGGGAATTTTGCCAAAGTTGTCTTCTTTATGGTCTTTTTACAGTGCTTCTGCATATGAAAAAGTTAAATAAAGCTCATTGTGGCTCCACAGGGAGCTCCAGGACGACTGACAAATTGTTTCATGTGATTCCAGTTTCTGGCTTTGCAAGCTGCTTCTGATCTCTGCTTAAAGCTAGTGGCTTGAGAGTACATGTGCCATTACTATCAGAGCTAAAACTTTGAGCAATACCAGAGAGTCACTGAGCTGCATTGTAGGTGATATGGGTTTTGCCAAAGTAGAATAATGAATAAAACAAAACATCTTTGGTTCATCCATCCATTTTCTCAATGGCTTGTCCAATTTCAGCATTGTGGAGGGGCTGAAGCCTATAAAAGCTGACACAAGGTACACCCTGGAAAGGGTGCCAGTTTTGATTCTTTAAAAAAAACATCTATCCATAGTGGGTCTTAGTGTGTTATAGGGTGAAATCATAGACTTTATATAAAAGATCTCATCTGTTGGTTTGTGAACTCTCATTTTGAAACAAGTTGAGCATTTTGACCATTGTTTTGAAACTAAATGTAGTGGATCTGGCTGACAAAAGAAGGACACAGCACGCTCATAGAGTACTAGCTTGTCAGTCATAATATACTTTAAATATTATAATGATTTACAAAATGAACATTAAGTTACAGTCATGTGAAAAGAAAGTTTTAAAAGGTCTCTATGCAGTCCTGTGAAAAATTAAGTACGTCCTTACTGTTTCCATTGGAATTACGATGGTTAGTAGCAGCCAGGTACTGCTAATCAAATCCACTTGGGCCACTGATCATCCACCAGTGTGACCACCTTTATAAAAGCAGACGTTTTGTCAGTTTGCTGGTCTGGCGCATTCAGGTTGTGTGTAAACATAATGCCAAAATCTTCCTAGGAATGGACATCCCAGCAAAGTCAGCCCAGTGTCAGACTGTGCAATGCTCAGAGAAATTGCAAAAGATCTACATCTCAGACTCTACGGGCCTCAGTTAGCATGCTAAATGTTAAAGTTCATGTCATGACAGTGTAATTAGAACAAGCCTGAACAAAACCAAGCACAGCACATCACAACAAACACTTCATATCAACAATCATGCACAGTGGGGAGGTGTGATAATTTGGGCTTTTTGTAGCCACAGAACCTGGGCACTTTGCAGTTATTGAGTTGCCCAGGAACTTCTCTGTTTACCAACGTATTCTAGAGTCAAACGTGAGGCCATCTGTCAGCTAAAGTTTGGCCGGAACTGGGTCACTTAACAGGACTATGATGCAAAGCACAGCAGCAAATCTAAAACAGAACGGCTGAAAAAGAAAAGAATCAAGGTGTTGCAATGATCCATTCAGAATCCAGACCTCAAGCAGACTGAAATGCTGTGGCAAGACCTTAAGAGAGCTGTGCATAAACCAGTGCCTGCAAACGTTAATGAACTGAAGCAATGTAGTAAAGAAGCGTGGGCCAAAAATTCCCCACAACAGTGTGAGAGACTAATAAAGTTATAAAGAAAAATGAGTCATGGGGTGTACTTAGCTTTTTACAAGACTGCACAGAGTCATGTGAAAACTTTAATTTTCACATGACTGTATATTGAAGAAGACCTGAAACTAATAATGAAAACCTTAAAGTCATCAGCTAAGTGTTTAATAGGACTAAAGAGCGAAGGTGCAATAGACTTGTTTTTTACAAGACAAATCACAATAGTATCAAAGTAATATTTTTACCAAATAGGTCATGTTTGTTTGTACTGGGGTTTTTCACCCCACTTCACTACATTAGATTGAATATATATAAAAACTTTGCTTTTTAGATAAATTAATCATTTGCAGTTCAAAAAGCATACCCAGAGCATTTGCTTCACCCTTACTAACTAATAAACATATTTTTGTCTTCTTTCAGGGCCTGGAAGCTGCTGACCATGATCCTAATGTGCCTCCATATGACACTGCCCTTATCTATGACTACGAGGGAGATGGCTCACTAGCAGGCAGTCTCAGCTCTATTGCTTCAGGCAGCTCTGATGGAGATCAGGACTACGACTATCTCAACGACTGGGGACCACGCTTCCACAAACTGGCCAACATGTATAACCCATGTTAGGGCGGACTGCCTGCTAACGCTAGAAGACCTGTGTGATTCACCAGCAGTTAAGGATCACGGCTCTGGTGTTTTTCTGGACACATTTAAAAAGATTTTAGTCCAGAAAATGATTTAAAGTGTGCCAAGGGAAAAAAAAATGCTGCGCAAAACCATGGGCCTCAAATCTGCCTTTGTTTTTCATTGGACACAACTGACAAAAGGGTTCATTGCCATGTTTTGTTGTGAGCTCAGGAAAAAGGAAAGTGAGACAGGAGAATCGAGTTGACATGATCAGCAAATGAGGAAGGGAATCGTGCACGCTACAAGGCAGAAAGAGTTAGAATGTGTGTCAGTGTCTGGTGTTTTTTTACTCATACTTGGTTGGCTCAGTAATGACGCATACAACAAGCCTGAAATCTAAAAACAGGTTTCTTTTTGTATATGTGATTATTTTCTAAGATTAATTTGTTTTGATATTAATTTGTCTTTTTGATGACAGATTCTTCATTCCAGCATCTGTTTATCTTTTCAGAAACCATCTCAAAATAAAACATCCTGTACAACATGTTCTGTAATCACAATATTTGGTAGCAAAGACATGTAATTTCTTTTTTTATACAATAATGAAGATTGAATTAGATTGTACCAGTGTCTAATTAATAAATCAGAATCTTTTTAGTGTGTTTTATCATTTATTATAATTTAAGACACTCTTCACAGGCGCCAATTATTATCCATACTAAAAAGTAGATTCTGCATAAGAAACACCACACAGTATTTAAATAATTTTTAAAACCAGTCTTTGGGACTTCACATTCACCTCTTCCAACAAAACCAATGCACAGTCTTTAACACAAAGAAAGGCCTATCTGCTGCTTAATCACCAGCAGGACACACTTTGAAAGTTCAGCTTTAAATGTGTTTTTGTGATTTTCTCAGAACAGTTATTTGTTCCTGACAGCCTCCATTTCAGCACAGTCAAACCTTACTCAAATGCACGCTGTTAAGTTTCCACAGAAATCTATAACAATTTGTTATAATTTTTAACTGAAGCTCACTTCACAATAATGCACTCTTGATTTTTTTTAAAATGTGAATCACTTGAATTAATGGCAATGCATTTGAATGAACAGCAAAGGAAAAAGAGTCAAGTCGTTTTTTTCAGTAAATAATAACGTTAAGTTACAAATGCTCAAGTAGTGCCTTTGCTGTCATAATAAATTCTCCAAACGTGGTGCATTATATTTTCATAAAAATTATCACGAGTTAGAGGTTTCAGGACACCATGGAGTTTCTGAGATGCAGCATATAATTGCTAACTATGCAAAATTAATGTTGATTAGAGGGTTTTTCTAGACTCTCTGCACTTAATATTTGTTATAGACATTCTGTTTAAACAAACTGGCTTTTACTGCCATCATTGCATAATAATGTGTCTCGATAGCAAGAACATGAGAGAAATTATATCTTTCCTCCCAAGTATTTATTCTAAAAATTGCAGATTATCATACATATTAGCTTAAAGAGTTAGCCAAGTGGTGATAAGTGCAAGTGTTCTTTTGCACAAAAGTCTGCATGGCCTGCAGGATTTTAGAAACTTTCAGTTCACTGTCAGAAATCTAAAGCGCTAAAGAAGGAAATCTTTTAAACTGTAACATTAGACCAGCTGAGCATTTATATTCTCTTCTGTGCGTTTGCAGGGAGTTGGTTGAGGTTCGTCTTCTCCTGTGTCTTGTTTGTCCCTCTCAGCCTCCACCCAGCTCTGTGGGAGGATCATCTTTTTGGGCCCATGGGGTGGTGGACCCAGCAAGGCTTCAATGTCATCGTAGTTCACCACTTCACGCTCCAGCAGCGCATTGGCCAACTGGAAAGACAAGCCCAGCTAGTTTTAAAGGGCGATACAGAAGTATTGTGCTCACTAAGCAGAGGTTGAAATGCATAAAATTTGCTTAAAGGAGGGAACAACTGACCAGTGTCAATTTGTCTCTGTTGTCCAGGATCAGCTTCTCTGTCTGTCTGTATGCACGTGCTATCAACATCTTAGCCTCCTAAAAATACAGAAAAATGTAGCCAAATTTACCACTTCCTTTTTAAAATCAAATCTAATGCTTTCCAATGCTTTTCGATTTTATATTTGAACTGAAAACTTCACAAACTACATGGGAAATGTGAAAACTGAGACATATTAGTTTTTGAAAAAACATGCTAATTTGGAATTTGAAGCTGTTAACACAGCATCCAAATGTTTTTGGAAATGTATCGCACATATAATTTAAATGCAAGAGCTAAAAATCCATACATCAGGGTCATAATCAAAGCTCATTATTTCAGCATTCAGTGTGCTAATCTGAGAAACAGAACTAATCCAATTTTAGAACTCACATGGTCCATCTGCTGCTGCAGGCCTTGGCTGAAAGGACGGCGCCCAATGGCACCTTGCTCCTCTGTTTCTGGGAATGAGACCTGTCCGACACTGTCACACATGCCGTACTGCTTCACCATGGAGTAGGCCACACGTGTCACCTTGCGCAAATCATCTTGAGCTCCTGGGGATACAGAACAGAGACTGCATGCTGTGCTTTTAAATTAATGCCCACTCCCACACCATTTAGGTTTAACCAAAGTTTGGAGAGGATTTTTATTTGGCTGTCCAACAAGTTTAGATCATTAACTGATAAAATAAAAATTATTTAAACCAATCAGCAGGAGAAGCAAGAAGTGTTAATTAGAAGGGCGATTATAGGAAACAGACACCCTAAACATTTTCAGTGAGGTGTAAAACATTAATTATGTAATTATAATGCAAGCTTATGCTGGGAAACCTTGGGTCCTGGCTTTTATCAGGGTGTTCTAAACATATAAACACCATCGAAACAATGATGCAGACTAATCACACCCCTCTGGCAACCCCCACCCCCACCGACAGCAGTCTAACTCAGCAGAACGATGCATCCTGCCACACCATGAAAACTGCCATGGAAGAGCTTGAAGAACATGACAAAGAGCCCAAAAGCATAAGCAGTTATGGATCAGGAATTAGAGCAAGTAGTCTTCAAATTGTAAGGTTGGTGGTTCGATCTCAGGCTCCTCCAGTCTACATGCCAAAGTAGGCGTAAGATCCTGAACCCCAAACTGCTCCTGATGCGTGCGAGTGTGTGCATGACAGGCAATAAAAGGCACAGAATTAAGTGCTGTATGAATGGGTGAATGGGACTGGTAGTAAAAAGAGCTTTGAGTGCTCAGAGTTAGAAAAGTGCTATACAAGTACCAGTCCATTTACCAAAGCAAAGACCTGACCTCTAAACTCCCCAGATCCCAATTCAATCCAGCACAATGAGAGCAGAAAACATGGACCACCTGACCGCTCCCCAAAAGTGAAGCCAAAACATCTCTTTCTCAGTATAGGTCCTAAGTCCCACCCCCTCCATGCTAGTGGATGGGACAAGGTCAAACTAAAATGAAAACACTCTTTAGATACATTTTTCCCAAAGTTGGTCTGTGTCATTTTAAGTAGTTCTTATCATGCTTATTTGGGTTCAGTGGGTCACCTTTCTCTTATGTTTGTTTTAAATTAACTAAGTTGATGCTGTAAAACTGGGGTGTAACCTCATGATTGGAAGCTCTGACTGCCAGTTTCATGTATGCACAACAATTCCACCCCAAATCACAAAATAGCAGCTCCCATCAAAGTGAAATTTTGGCTTCACTTTTGTATAATGGGAGGAAGTAGAGCCACGTTGTCCATGTTTTCTACAGTCATTTGTCCAGCACAGGAACAAGTTTGATACCACAGGATCCAAAGGATCCTTTGACCATGTCCCAGTACAGACTCCATAAGACACTCCCAAAGAGGACCTGAGTATAAGCTTCAGTGGAGCAGAGGTATTCTGGTGGCACAAGGCAAACCTACAAAATAGCATCCAGGTTATTTTAATGTTGTGACTGATTCGTGTGAAGAGCAGATTGAGGGTACCTGTAGTAACCTTGTTAAAGGTGATTGCCTCAGCAGCTCTTCCTCCCAGAGCCATACACATCCGCTCAAAGAGCTGCTCCTTGGAGAACAGGTACTGGTCACGGGGTAAGATCTGTGCAAATCCTAGAGCTGCATTAGTCCGTGGGGCAATGGACACCTGAAAAACACCACACAATCTGTAAGTCAAAAAGGTGAATTATGTCAATTTAAGGGTAAAACCTTGCTTCTTTCTGTATTTTTTCTCAAAGCCTTTCTCCTGTGTCCTAAGATTTTTAAAATTGCACTGTAATTTTTCTGGGTCAATTAAATAACCTCTGTGGGCCTTGTTTCTAGTTTTGTCTTAATAATTTCTGCTTTTGAAGAAATGTGCTCAGACTGGGCTTGTTCTGTCTGGCTTTGTACACAGTCGGGTATACAAAAGTCTAATCAAGAAAATGCTGTAAGAGGCAGATGAGCAAAGAAGGAAGCGAAACCCAGGATTTTTAAAGAAAAAGCATAATTCTGGCATCTGTTTAAGCTGCCAAAACACTCACCAGTAATGAAGAGAAATAGTCCTCCCCTAAAATGAAATCTTACTCTATGTTACATACAAAAACTTTAGGACTAATCTGATTAAAACTAAATATGACAGACATACAGTTACATTTTGAAAGATTTACTTATACACTTAAAAGCTGAGTGTGTTACTTTCATGACTGCTTCTGTGTGCTCAAGTAGCCATCCCACTAAGGCGTGACCAGACTCATGGAAGGCAACAATCCTCTGCTCCTCTTTAGACAGAATCTTGTTCTTCTTTACACTTCCTGATGACACACATGCACAGATTTCTCAAATTCTGGCAGACTGAGATGTGAGCAATATTTATTTCCCAGAACTTAGTGTTTGCATTACCGTACCTGCTATAACCCTCTCCACTGCATATTCAAAGTTAAAGGTATCAATGGATTTGTACCCTTCTCTGGCAGCATGTAGAGCAGCTTCATTACAAATATTAGCAATGTCTGCACCTGCAGAATTGAAAACAAAGATTTCATAACTAGCATATTGCAGTAACATGTCAAGGAACATCAGTAGTGTTACGATGTTATGTATTAGTTGATGAAGCACTTATGTTATTCACGGAAGCAGCTACATATATTTTATTATGGCAACAGATGTGAGGACTTGGCTCTTATTGACACAAATTCCATTAATCTATTTCCTGTGTAGGCCTACACAAGTTTTCAGTAACAATGCAGCTGATATCAGTAATCCCTGAGTCTGAAAGGTGTATAAAAAAAAACCAAAACAGAACAAAGCATTCATCAATCATGCAAAACCTCTATTACCATGAGTCTGACGACATTGTTTTGCTATGTGCAACAATCAGAAAAAAATTGGCAGCTCTGATGAAAAAAATATAAACTTGAAGACATTCAATTACACGGGACTGGACAATTTGGTACCGGTTTCTGATCCCCCATAACTAATAATCTGTATGCACATTTATTAAGCAAGTTGCATTTTTGAGGATTAGTTTTATTATTTAACAACAAAAGTGCTGTTGGTCAATCCAAAATGTTATTAAACCTCAAACCTGAATATTTGACAAGTGAAAGTGAGGTTTTATAAGAATATCTGTGTGTGCCTTTACTGGCTAGCCATGCAGTGGAGTACTTTGATGCATGCGATGGACAATTGTCCTGCATAAAAATCATGGTCGTCTTGAAAGATGCACTTTTTCCTGGACCACTGTGTGAAGAGAGTGTTTTCTAGAAAGTGGCAGTAGGTCTGGAAGTTGAGTTGAGTTGAGTTGAGTTCATCTTCAAACCGAAAAGGTCCAGTAAGCTCATCAATTTCCCCCTTGGGATTAATAAAGTATTCTGATTCTGATCTTTAATAATTCCAGTCCATACCAGTACCCCACCTCCACCTTGCTTGTGTCTGAGTGGAGTGGAGCTCTATGCCCAAATCCTGATCCAGCCACAGGCCCATCCATCTGGTCCATCTAGAGTCAATCTCATCTCATCAGTCCATAAAACCTTTGAAAAATCTGTCTTCACATATTTCTTGGGCCAGTCTTGGCATTTCAACTTGTGTCATGTTCAGTGGTGGTCGAGTTTCAGCCTTTCTTACCTTGGCCATGTCTCTGAGCACTGAATACCTTGTACTTCTGGACACTCCAGGTAGGTTACAATTTTGGAATATGACAGCACTGGAGGATAATGGGCTCCTGGGAGCTTCAAATTTGATTCTTCTCAAATTTTTGGCAGTTAATTTGCGTCTTTTTCGCTCAACGTGTTTCATGTGACCCTTCTGGGTATTTGCAACAAAATGTTTGATGGTTCTGTTGTTCCGTCCTAATATTTTGGCTGTGCTGCAACCCCTGAAAGATTTTTTTTACAGTTCTTGACTTTTCAGAGTCTGTTAAATGTCTTTTCTGGCCCATTTTGCCTGAGGAAAAGAAGCTGCCTAATAATTGTGCACACCTGATAAAGGGTGTTGATCTCTTAAGGCCACACCCTCCCTCATTACAGAAATGCACATCACCTCGTATGCTTAAATCCAAGGTATTCAAGGTTATACAGCTTGGAGTTGGAAAGTATGCACAAAAATGGCAATATGTCCAAAATACTCACTTGCCTAATAATTGTGCACGCAGTGTAAGAACAAAACAGTAACTATGTATGTACCACTGAAGCCTGGGGTGAGCTCAGCTAGACGCAGGGAGTAGAAATTAGCTGGCTGAGTGAGCTTCAAGATCTTCAGATGCTGCTCAAAGATTTCCTTCCTCTCCTGAAAAAAGGAAATGAAACACACTAGATTCAACTGACACATTCTGTCCAAACGTCCTCCACAGTTAAGAAGGTTTAGTTCTTTGTATATGCTCAAGAACATACATCAAGGAGACCAGTTTGCAGGGAGTATCTAGATCAACTAAAACTGAATATGCTGAGAGACCAAAAAGAAGCAGAAATTACACTGGACAAACTAATTAACTGAGCTAATAACTACCTGGAGTGTGGGAAAATCTATAAAGATGTGTCTGTCCAGTCTGCCTGGTCTCATGAGCGCATTGTCCAAAATATCTGCCCTGTTAGTGGAAGCAAGGACAATGACATGGTCTGTTGTTCCCATACCTGCAAAAGAAAATTGTTTTATTATTCTATCTGACAAGACAACAAAAACTGATCTGAAACCCCGTGTTTTACTCACCATCCATTTCTACCAGCAGCTGGTTGAGAGTCTGCTCCTCCTCAGTGTTGGAGAAACCAGACATGTTTGTGGAACGCTTCTTTCCCACAGCATCAATCTCGTCAATGTAGACAATGCAGGGTGCCCGAGCACGAGCCTCCTTAAATAGACTCCTGACCCTAGCAGCACCCAAACCTACAAACAAAACACAGTATACTAAGGAGTAGCATACAGCAGAAAATAGTCCTCAGAAATAAACTTTCATAAACAATAAGACTGCCATATTAGTACTTGATGTACAGTGTGTATTTGTACATACCTCCAATGACTTCCACAAACTCAGAGCCGGCCATAGCCAGAAAAGGTACCCGTGCCTCCGTAGCTACAGCCTTACCCAGCAAGGTCTTCCCACATCCAGGAGGCCCAAGTAGCAATGCACCCTTGGGCACCTTGGCACCAAGCTGGAGGTATCGTTCAGGATTCTGCCAAAACGCAACACCAGGGTTGTGAGTATTAAACTACGCTCCTACTGCAGGCAATTCTGATTTTTTTCTGAGATTCAATTTTTTTGCATAGTTGTTCACATTATAATTTAAATGTGATTGCCATCAGACCCCAAGGTGAACAGTCTCTGGCCCTGCATGTGCACAAGAAAGCTTGACGTCACAAGCAGCATGGTGTGTTTAGGAAGTAAATATGGATGCTACACATTTTAGCATGTGAGTAAAACTTCACTTTCTTTCCAGTGACTAGCTCCATCAATGCTGTCGGTCATGATTGTTTTGTGCATTGCTGACATTTGATCTTGCCACATCTCGCCTCCTCCAGCACAGAGTTATGACGCCTGTCTTACTTCAATGATGGAAAAGTCGAATGAAATGCAAGGAGGCTTTGAAAAACATTGGATACGTATCTGATTTAGGACCACATATTGAAGTGGCCTGAATCCAGTTAAAAAAAATTAGATCTGGGCTGTTCAGACAGTTATAGACAAATCAAATATAGGTTACATATGGGCAAAAAAAAAAAATCAGATTCGGAACACTTTTGCCTGCAGTGGGAACGTAGCATTACACTGCAATAAGGTGAGAGTTTTAGGGTAGATATATAGGACTTCTGCTGATCAAGTAGATACTGTAGCAAGGCTGAAAAATGCTATCAGTTAAAGTAATTTTACAAATAGATTTCTTATTAAAGTCTTTAATATTTAACCTGCTTCATGTGGCAAAAGGCAAAAATACAACATGAGATGAACACACTTAATTTTTTGGAATGTGGTTACCTTGAGGTAGTCAACAAACTCTTTTACTTCCATCTTAGCCTCGTGCATACCCGCCACATCTTTGAAACTCACACCTTTACCCGACTTCCCATCCACAATAGTGAACTTGGCCATCTTCAGTTGATTCTGTTAAGAATGGTGTTATATGCAATAAGTACACAAAACAACATAATAAAAAGTACAGAAACACACATCCCATACATATGTGTATGTTTCACTTACAAAAGCACTGAAGCCACCTTCTCTGCCACCCATGCCTGCTAGTCGAAAGATATACCAAAGAATTGCCACACCAACTGCAGCCATGCCCAGAGCATAGACTGCACTGCAAAGTCAACACAGGGGAAAACACTGTCTTAAAAACATTTGTTTTTACTTCAATGTACAACAAAACTGGGGTTTAGACATAAAAATGTTAACCTGTGTGAATACATGTGTACCCTTACGTTTTGAGAAACAATAATGAAGTGACCTGTTGATTCTTCATGAAATTAGTAATGACAAAAATAATCTAGCAAAATAATGGTTATGTTGTTGCTTCTGCTCTGTATGATTATAGTAATGTATTGAATTGCTTCTTATTGTGTATGCATCTCATAAAAGATTTCTTTTAAAGTTTACTCTCAGAAAAGTCCTGTTCTTACTTCCCAAAGAATCCAGTGCGTTTGTATGACACTGGTATTCTATCCTTGGTGTCAATATTCAGCTCTTCCTCAGCAGCTCTCAACTTCTCCTCAAATTTGTCGATATTGGCAACCTGCATTCTGTACATGAGTGCCAGCCTCTGCAAAGGATGAAACGTGGCAGGAAATGGGTATTATGCACATGCATCTTGTGTACTACTTCAAGTCTGTTAACCACGTGTGTGTGTGCGTGTATAAAATCTTATACAACATACAGGCCTTCCAAAGATGACTGCTCCAGGATGAAGGTAGATTTCCACGATGTCACTCTCAGGAACAACTTGCACGTGTGACACCTCACCCTTGGCCAGCATCTCATTCACAAAGTCATTCCAAGAGATGTTACCACCACTGGTGTTGATAGAGTTCAGCAGGCTCATAATGAGCGCTATGATGAACAGAGTTCGCAGGCGCTCCCGATACATCTGATCCTCCTGCTCACGACGTTTCTTCTCCTCTGATAGGTGAGGCAGAGAGTAAAACAAAGATGCAACAAAAAAAACTAAGACAGCTCCCAGATGTGATGCAGTTATTCATCAGCAATCAACCAAGTAGCACAAAAAAGCCTTACTTACCTTCATCTTCCTCAGGAGTCCTCCCCTTTGGCCCATTCCTTTTATTCTTGTCTCGTTTAGATTGGGATGTACTGAAGAAATTTGTTGCCCCTAAAACAAAACAGTTTATTTAAATATAAAAGCAGCTATAAAATCTTAAACAATTGCACTAAGAAAAACTGAGTATGTACCTAGTAGATTTACCAAACCAACAGGATTCCTGAGCAGGTTGCGCTGAATTAACTCTTTTCTAAGTCCCATCAAGGCAGGACCCAAAGGTCTGTGGAGAAGACTCTGTAATGACAACAGGAACAAGTTAAACCAAAAGCATCTACATTAAAACTTAAGCACAAAAATTGAGTTACAGCTTAGCAGAAAGAGTATAGAATAATCTAATTTCAAATAAAAGACCTTCCAAAGTAGAATAACATTTAATCAGAAGTTGAATAAATGGCACAAATTAACAGATTGTAACTAGTTAAAGTAAACATATGTAACTTGCCTACTTACACTTTTATTATACAAATATAGCAGAAATATAAACTAAATGGAAATGCACAGCTCCTAAAAGAATAGGGTTTCACTGTGTCTGGCAGTACAGAAAAATTAAAAGATTTTGACAAAAGGTCAGGGTGACGTGCGAGAAAATTATCTTAAAGTAAATTTCACTAGACTGCTAAGTTATTGTATGATTATTTTTCAATCTCAGTTTTAAGTGCCAAAAACACTGATAGCACAATTTTAGGGTTGCAAGTTAATTTGTGAAATTTCTTCCCTACCAGATATTCCATGATCAATTGTATGTGGTATTATTGAAAGTGGAAGCATTCAGGAATCTCAACAACTCAGCCATGAAGTAGCAGACCACATAAAGTTACCGAGTGGGGTCTCCAAATGCTGAGGCAAATAATACATAATAGTCACCAAATGTGCTGACTTAACAACTGCAGAGCTCCAAATCTTTTCTGGCATTAACATCAACACAAAAACTGTGTGTCAATATCTTCATGACATGGGTTTCCATGGGTAAAGAACTGCATCACCAAGCACAATGGCAAGCATCAGATGGAGTTCTTTAATGTCTACCACCACTGGACTCTGATACAACAGAAACATGTTCTTTGGAGTGACGAAACACGCTTCTTTATCTGGCAGTCTGATGGACGAGTCTGGGTTGGTGAGTGCCAGGAGAACGTTACATGCCTAACTGCACTATGTCAACTGTCAAGTTTAGTGGAGAAGGGATAACACTATGGGGTTATGCATGGTCAATGCATAAAGCAAGGCCCAAAAAGGCATGGTTGGATGAATTTGGCAGGGAAGAACTTGACTGGTTCACACAGAGTCCAGACTTCAACCCCATCAAAACCCTTTAGATAAACCAGAATGGATATCACAATCCAGGCCCTCAGATCCAACATCAGAGTTTGACCTCACAAATGGTCTTCTGGATGAGCAGGCAAAAATTCCCCACAGACGCACTCCAAAAACTTACAGAAAGCCTTCTCAGAAGAGCAGAAGCTGTTAAAGCTGCAAAGGAGGGCTCAACACATTGTAAATGCCTGTGGATTTAGTATGGAATGTCATAAAAGCTCCTGTAGGTGCAATGCACAAATGGCCCAATATAGTGTACAATATTGGTGAAGGCCAGATAGGAGTTCCCACCTATCTTGGCAGAAATAAAGGTCTGCACAGTAACAAATACAACTTCCCCACACGTCTGCCACTCACAAACACAAGAAAATGTGTTACTTTTAGAAGCACTCATCCAACCACAGCGTTCATTCACTCTTACCTGTATGAGTTTCTGTTGCTGGTTTGTAAGTGTCCGCTCTGACTTTGTGAGGAGCGTCTCTCTCACGTTAGCACACCTACACAGCACAATTTTAACACTGCCGCTGGTTAAAGGCTTGTTCGCTAGGACGTGAGAGTTCCGCCCCAACAACCTCCACAGTAAACCTCTGCTGTACTTTCGACAAATGCCCGCACTTTGCCGCAACAACAAAGCTGACATAGTGGCTGCTGTCAGTCACACCGAACATAACCGGAGCAAAACGCCACAGCAGCCAGTCTCTGCAGGGTTTCATAAAGCGGCTAGCTCTGCTCGCTTCACGGCTAGCTTATGTTATTCAACCGCGCAGCTCTGCAACGACCTCCTTCCGCACGGAAAAGACTCCCAGCAAAATTTACTCCACATTTGAGTCCATTCTGCTTTACTAATTACTATTACGATGTGTTAAGCGTGTGCAGAACACTGAATAATACGCTTACAAGTATACCGTAACTTGAACTCTGAACCTAAACCTTCCTTTGTTGATCTTTAAGGACCTGCGAGCTGCGCACATTTCTGCGCAGGATGCAAAATGCCGCAAAAGGCTGCAACCTGTCGTTTATTTACCTTAAGATTTGATTTATTAATTTACGTTTTAACCGAAAGATTAATGAATTCAGAAGTAAAGGTGAAAACAGCAGGTGTAATGTAGTTGAAAATTCATAGCGTTATAATGGTTTTAATGTACACAGACCACCTGCCTCAAAACGTAAACATAGCTGCTCCTTAATAACAAGATGTAACAGCAGTTAGTGAACCTAATAAAACATAGTCTGGTTACAGCTGTAAATATATTTGATTTTACAGAGTTGTAAAAGTAAAAAACACTGCCTCACACATCCTTTATTTGCAGTTTACCGAGTTAAGCAGTTAGGAGATGGTAGGAAAGCATAAGAGCAGTGTCCATGGAGGCCTTGACCTGAGGATGTACTGTGACCACTGTGTCTTCCTGCTCTGGCCACACTCTCCAGGTAGCATCACCTGCTTTTATCTCCTGCATTCCAGCCACTGGATGGGGCAGACTCAAAAGAATATATGATATACACTGATTCCAGCAGTGTCACAGTTAGTGAAATGGAGATCACCTGAGTGTAGCTGATGTGTGTCAGGTGATTGTAGTATAAAAAAATCCTGTGTCTGGGAGGTCCAATCTCTGGTTCATCGGTATTCCTGCTACAATTGCAACATGAGGACAAAAGAACACTCCAAGCAACACAGAGAAAATCACTTAAAAGTATGTCAGGAGATGACTACAAAAAGATTTTCAAATCACTGGACATCCCATGGAGTTCAGTCAAATCCATCATTAAGAAATGGAAGGAGTATGGCCCTTGTCTAAATCTGCCTAGAGCTGGCCGTCTGGGCAAGAAAAAGACTGGTGAGGGAGGCCACCAAGACACCTATGACCACTCTGAAGGATTTAAAAGTTTCAGTGGCTCAGATGGGAGAGACTGTACATACAACTGTTGTCCAGGTTCTTCACCAGTCAAAGCTGTATGGGAACGTGGCAAAGAGAAAGCTACTGTTTAAAAAAAAAAACTCACATGAAATTTCACCTGAAATTTGCCCAAAGGCATGCAGGAGACTCCAAGGTTAATTGGAAGAAGGTCCTTAAGTCTGATGAGACAAAAATTGTGCACACACTTAGTAATGTCGATAGACTATTTTATACTTCATAGGTTGTGTCACCTTCATTATAAGACCAACATATGTTTTGCGGCTCCATACATTTATGGTCAAAAATTGCTCAGAAAGGCTCATTTGATAGCAAAGGTTGCTGACCCCTTCTTAAATTTCCGATTCCTCCTAAATTCAAAGAAGTTCATTTGAAAACTATCAATAACATATATCCCTCAAAGGAATTTATTCATAAAAAATTTAAATTTGTTGTTGACAATTGTTACCTATGTAATATAAATGTGGAATCCATTAAACATTCGTTCTATGACTGTGAAGTAGTATGTCATTTATGGAAATTGTTGCATGAATGGTTAAGATCAACTTCCATGGATGTAGATTCCTTTTCCTTGGATGATGTAGGATTCGGGATCACTTCACAAAATAAACCAGTGAGGTTTCTGATTAATAATATAATTATCATAACTAAAAATTATTTACATTTTTTTTTACATTTTTTTATTTTTTATGATGCAAGGGTATGCAGTCTGTTTGTGTAGTGGGTATATGTATGTATGTGTATATGTTATGTGTTTGTGAAATAATTTTGAAAAAGACAATAAACATATTGGCAAAAAAAAACTTAACTATAAAATCACCCAATGAATGCTCCGACTTGCCTGTTAAACTACTGTGCTACACATGGCAGATAGAAACACCTGTAAAAACATTAGAAATTTTCAAAAGGACTGCTTTTGACATTTTCAGTTTTTATTTAAACACACACCCCTAACAA
>VUQH01021892.1:27567-46080 GCA_015106775.1 Etroplus canarensis | reverse complement strand
TCTGCTGACAAGCTTTATGGAGATGCTGATTTAATTTTCCAGCAGGACCTGGCACTTGCCCACACTGCCAAAGGTACTAAATGCTGGTTCAATGAATGTTGCTGTGCATGGTTGGCCAGCAAACTCACCTGACCTGAACCCCATAGAGAATCTATGGGTATTGTCAAGAGGAAGATGAGAGACACCAGACCCAACAATGCCAATGAAGGCCGCTATCAAAGCAACCTGGGCTTCCATTACACCTGAGTAGTGCCACAGGATGACTGCCTCCATGCCACGCTGCATTGATGCAGTAATTCATGCAAAAGGAGGCCCAACCAAGTATTGAGTGCATAGAAATGAAGAGACACTGAATTTTGGGTTTTCAGTATCAGTAAGCCATAATCATCAAAATTTCAAGAAATAAAGGTTTGAAATATTTCACTCTGTGTAATGAATCTACATAATATATGGGTTTCACTTTCTGAAATGAGTGACAAAAATATTGAACTTTTTCATGATATTCTAATTTTTTTAGATGTACCTGTAAGGTAAATTTTGGCTTGGACATCATTTATTGTCTGTCAGAAAATAAACATGACACATATACTGTAGAATATTATACAACTACATTTCAAATAAATAAAATGGGTATATATACTAAACTAAAATCTGAATTCTGAACAGTCAGAAGCTTTCAAGCTTTACAGGAGAACATTAAAGTTGTTGGTCATCACCAACTAAAATAAAATCTTAATTCTAAAACTCTTAAATCTTAAATCTAAAATTAAATTTCTAAAGCTTTCAAGTTTTACAGGAGAACAAAAAGTAAATTCTTTGGTCAGTTCCAAGTAAATAAAGTAGAAACTAATCTAAAATAAAATCCATACTGTATCCTTTCCTTTATTTTTCAAGAGTTTAAACCCATTTGAATGTATAAAAACCTACAAAGAAACCAACAAAAACATTAAGTATATATCCTCAGTACGAATTCAGTAATTAGGATCAAAGAGGTCTGGTCAGTCCTAAAGTCATGACTTCACCTGTTTGGTCTTCTGGAAAGTGTGCAGTTTAAAGACGTTTGCTTTTCAGATTGCAGGATCAGTCAGCGCAGTGGGCAGTGAAGCTCAGATATGCAACAGTCTGCACTCTGTATAGCAGAGCAGTCTGAAATAACTTGTAACAAGCGTTAATTACTTTAATCAGCTGCTTAAATCCAACATTTTCAAATAGTTTGCAGTGCAGCTTTTCTGCTTCAGACGTAAAAAAACATCAGTATTATTATCGTCTTTATGGGGACGTGCGTTGACACTGTTTACAGTGCAGTTTCTCTGCTTCCTGTCGGACTTTAAACGGTCAAAATATCTCCACACACTGAACTCCTCTGACCCATTTTTTTCAACAATGTCCTCGTCTTTTGAGCCGCAGGCTGTATCTCCTTTAGTAACGCTGTCACTCAGGTTTTCGATTGTTATTTTCTCTTTTATCTCACTCACTCTCCTGAGATGTGGTGCGGGAGGCTGCAGAAGCTCAAACATTAGCACGTGTCCTGCTGCCAGCTGCTACGCCTATGCCCCACCCCACAAAGATGGCTGCAGCTCTTTTCCAGCCACGATTGCTTCAAGAGGCGCTATTCTCATTACGATTGACTTTCAGTGTTTTCCGCTGAAACATGAACAGCAAGAATCCTATGGATGCTAATATCGACCATGTCTTAAATCTCTATCGAGCAAAAGTACTATCACGATGATTATCGATAGCATTTAATTGCCCAGTTCTACGCTGTGATAGATTAAAATATCACTTTGCCACATGTTACATACCACTTGTATCCCTTTAGATGGTGATTATCATGATTTTATTGGTCATTATCATGGAGAGAGTGGTCCTATTGGTTGACTCCCACATTAGGAGGGCGTGGTTGGGGCCTTCTTATGACCATTATGCTAACATCAGTTATATGATCAATGAAATGGTATTCACATATTGTAATCTAGAGAAAGCAAAGTATAGGGTGCCAAGAGAGGACCTGTGGAATTGTATGAGGAAGTCAAGACTGCCAGAGAAATATGCAAGGGTGGTGCAGGACATGTATGAGGACAGTGAAACAGTAGTGAGGTGTGTGGAAGGAATGACAGATTCAAGGTGGGAGTGGGATTCCATCAAGCACTGGCTCTGAGCCCCTTCTTGTTTGCGACGGTGAAAGACAGGTTGGCATACCAGGTCACACAGAAGTCTCCGTGGACTAGGATGTTTGCAGATGGTATTGTGATCTGTAGTGAGAGTGGGGGACAGAAGAAAGAGAGCCTGGAGAGGTGGAGATATGCAATGGCAAGAAGAGGAATGAAAGTCAGTTGAAGTGAGACAGAACACGTGTGTGAAAGAGAGTGATGCGGGTGGAATGGTGAACATCCTTTTGGATCCAGGAGTAGGGATAGTGAAGGTGGATGAGTTTAAATACCTGGGGTAGACTATCCAAAGCAATGAACAGTGCACGAGAGAGGTGAAAAAGAGAGTGCAAGCAGGGTGGAGTGGGTAAAGATGAGCGTCAGGGGTGCTTTGAGAAAGAAGAAAAGCAGCAAGAGTGAAAGGGAAGGTTTACAAGACGGCAGTGAGACCTGCCATGATGAATAGGTTGGAGATGGTGGCAGGAAAAAAAAACCGGAGGCAGAACTAGAAGTAGAGTTAAAGATGAGAGATTTTCCCTGGGAGTGCCCAGGATGGACAGGATTAGAAATGAGTACATCAGAGGGACAGCTCAGGTTAAGCAGCTTGGAGATAAAGTCAGAGAGGCAAGGCTGAGATGTTTTGGACATGTGCAGAATAGGGATAGTGGATATACTGGTCAAAGGATGTTAAAGATGGAGCTGCGAGGCAAAAGGAAAAGAGAAAGCCCGCAGAGAGAAGGTTCATTGATTTAGTGAAGGAGGACATGAAGGGGGTTGGTGTGACAGAAGATAATGCAAGAAACAGGGTGAGCTCGATGCAGATGATCCACTATGGTGACCCCTAACAGGAGCAGCTAAAAGGAGAAGGAAGAAGTATGGCCATGGTTACTATTGACCATGTAATCATAATACTCAACTCAACTCAATAATACTCAAATGCTTTCATTTGGTGTTGAAGAAGATGAATTCCTCCTTGCTATAACTGCTTGCGAGCCTCCTTGACTTCCCAGAGGATTTTAATTCTCATTAGAGAATTGTGCAGCAATGTCAACCAATGACAAGAAAACTTCTTACTTTCTTTGTGTATTTCACACATTAGAAAAACCTGTGAATTCTGATGGATCGTGAGCTACTACTGATGTTCTGGTTATAGTTACATCCTACCTGTGTTATTACTTACACTGCAAAGATAAATCACAAATACTGAGTAGCCTTCGCAACCTGTATACAGAAATGCAATTATTTCAAACATGTTTCTTACTGAACAGGGTATAATATTAACCTATGGACTGTGAAAGCATTGTTTGTGTAAATAAAACAAATTCTCTTTATTCACTGTGTTTCAGGTAGCTTTTGCAATATACTAACTGTGCATGTTCCAATTATACTGAATGTAAAGGATGCAATGTATTGACAATAACTACTGGCAAATTATTAGATTTTTTTTTAAAGCTATTACATTTTACAGCAAACTCTCCCCCCAAATATTTCTCTCAAATAGGTAAACATTTTACACAGCATGTGGTACCTAAATTAATAATAATCCTGAGTTTGCTGATAAAATAAGAAGCTAAAGATAACAAATGATGAACTAGGGGAAACAGAATCACAATGTGGGTTACCCTGTCTCTACTGTTTCTGTTTTTTGTTTTTTTTTTAGTTCATCCTACACAAAAAATCCAGCTAAACTCAATTCTGGCCAAACACACTATTATCTAATATCTATATAATTGCCATGTGGAGTTCCCACACATATACAGAGATCCAGCAAATCTCGAGGTAAGCAAAGCAAACAGACTTGTCCTATGGTATACTGGTTTCTGTCAGTATTAAAAATGCAACATTTGGTGTGAAACTGAGTTTCCTACAGGAATACATGCAAGTTCACAATACATTCAGCTACATTTCCTCAAAATTTCCATCTTTTCATGCCTCACCCTGGAGAGGACAGGCAGATGCACACAGAAAGGGAGAGGGGGAATAACTCCATACATAATGTCAGGAGTGGTGATGGGAGCACCTCCATCTCAATGCCTCCTCAATCCTCATAATCAAGTCTGTTGTTTCCAGCCATGCTTTCAATTGAGCCACACTGAGTTGAACGGTCTTGCTTTGATTTTATAAAGTCTAGAAATCACTTTACATGATGAAAGCGCTGAATATTTTAGCTTTAAAACAAGCTGCTCAATTTACATTGTCGTTGTAATAACAGCAGATGTCCAATGCAATTATCCAGGAACCACTGTTTGCTGGTTATATCTCAGGAGAATTCAAAGGCTCTGACAAACAAAATATAAAGAGTGGCTACATATTTTATTATATTCAAACAAGTTGAAGGATTCTACTGAGAGCTATTTCCTTCTAATGAAAAATGGCTTCATAGTAATTAAACAATGGTTTGCTTGTTTGACAGTTGGTCAGTGTCTGACTTAATGTTTAATTACTTCCAGCATTTAATAGGCTCAGAGGGAGTCAGGGAAAATAGAGACAACACATGAAAGTGCTTTGAAGTAACTAAATCACATTAACAAAGGCAGTTATTCAGGTGTATTATATTAACTGGAATGCAAATTAGCAATCAGTGTCTGCTTAAAAGAGCTCAAATAATCACCATGTCCATGTGGGGTATTCAAAGTAACATGAGACAACCATGGGCTTCCAAATAGACTGAAAAGTGAAGGGTCTGAACTGCAGCTGCAGTAGTTCAAAAAAAAAGCAAAGTTATTTAATCTGGCAAAAACAATAAAATCTAAAATCAGGTTAGCTTCACAGTGCTGATATATATGGCAGGGCTGTCATCCAGAAACCACTTCTGAGGCCAGTGCACAAATATTGCCAGGCTGAGGGCCATTAAGCATGGACTCAGCTCTTACCAACCTCTTCTAAAATGGCATTCATAGCCCTCCCATTTACACAACAACACTACCTTGCACACTATGGTGTAAAATGCCTGCTAAACACAATCAAACATTGAGGAAAATCAAACCAAAGATTAAAGGGAATATTTGACTTGAATTACACAGGTGGTTAAAAACATGTTTCAATTATTAAAGTGGCTTCAAGTTGAACACAAAGTGAATCTATTAATGTAAGATTGGTGGCTTAAAGTGTTTTTGCAAATAGTCATCACAGCACGAGGTCAGGCTGCAAGAAGGTTAGCTGTAGCTGGTTGCTAATAACTGTGTAGCTGCAGCTCAGTATAGCTGCAAGCTACATCCTACCTATCCCATCATACCATTAATGTTCACTTCCAACATCTCACCAGTGTCAAAACTAGTTTGGTACATTTACAGCAAAGTAAAGAAAAGGGTAGGCTGTTGGGGTAAAACATCCATAATAGGATTTCTTATCAATATCTGCATTCTTATCTCTATTGGTTTAGGACTGTTCCCATTTATGTTTTCATTATTGATGTTAAAAAAGATCACATCATAAGTCCTTAAAGCATAATGTAATATCTTCACATTTTTTGGTCAGGAACAGAGTTTAAAATCTCAAAATATGTACTTTACATATAACTAAAAGAGAGAAAATGTCATAGTTAGAATCATGAATATGATCATTTTCTTCTTCTTTCAGTTGCTCCCGTTAAGTGTCACCACAGTGGATGATCTGCCTTCATCTCACCCTATCCCCTGCATCCTCTTCCCTCACACCAACCCTCCACATGTCCTCCTTCACTACATCCATGAATCTTCTCTGTGGTCTTCCTCTTCTCCTCCTGCCTGGCAGCTCCATCTTCAACATCCTTTGTCCAATATATCCACTATCCCCCTCTGCACATGTCCTAACCATCCTCACCTTGCTTCTCTGACTTTATCTCCAAATTTCTCAACTTGTGCTCTTCCTCTGATGCACTCATTTCTAATCCTGTCCTTTCTGGTCACTCCCAGCGTAAATCTCAACATCTTCAATTCTGCCACCTCCAGCTCTGCCTCCTGTCTTTTTGTCAGTGTCACCATCTCCAGACTGCACATCATGGTAGGTCTCACTACCGTCTTGTAAACCTTCCATTTGATTCTTGCTGCTATCACCAATATGATAAATGTTTTAAAAGACTGATGGTGCAAGAACTCTACTTTTTAACATCCCATTTAACTTCGTAGTCTTTTTCCTGTATAGTCAAGACCTAATTTAAAAAAAAAATTCCTTTTGTGCAGGTGCAACTACCCTCTGATTGTGTCACATACAAAATTTAACATATATAAAACTGTGTCACTGTTGCTACAATTACACAATATGGAAAAAAGTGTTGGGCCACTCACACATTACACCTACAAGAGCTTTTATGACATCCCATTCAAAATCCATAGGCAGTAAAACGGAGCTTTTCACCCCTCTGCAGCTATAACAGCTTCCACTCAATTAAGAAGGCTTTCTACAAGATTTTGGAGTGTGTCTGAGGGAATTTTGCCCATTCGTCTAGAACAACATTTATGAGGTCAAACACACACGTTGAATAAGAGGGCCTGGCTCGCAATCTCTATTCTAGTTGATCCCAAGGGTGTTCCATGAGGTTGAGGTCAGAGCTCTGTGAGGGCCAGCTCTTTGGAATAACCCATTCTTTCACAAATGTTTGTAAAGCCAGGCTGCATAGCTAGATGCTTCATTGTATACACCTGTAGCAAAGGGAGTGAATGAAACACCAGAATTCAATGACAATGGTACAATACTTTTGTCAATATAGTGTATATATTAGTGTCATATATCAAGACTTGTTATGATGGGTCATTAATAATCAACAATAACTTATTCCAGGCTGAAGAAAATTTTACCTCATTTAAAAATCTGTGAGGATGAGTCCAAGTTACTAGCAATTTTTCAAGGAAAAATTATTTTTGAATTTAGCAGTGACAAAGACATTAAAAGCTACGTATTGTAAGTAAATCTCATCAAAGAGTTGGAACAGATGGCTCACAGTCTGTGGTGCACACACAGTTGCAATAATGCATTTGGTTTGTATTTTTATCAACTGCTCTACAAACTGTTAAACATGCAAGATGCAGAGGCTTCATCTGGGATTGTGTCATATTAAATTTAAACTTTCTCATCCAGCTGAAGCACTGCCAGCAGCCATCTAGGATCCATACTAGCAGCACCTAATCCAGTTAGTGCTATGGAGCTTACTCTCAATGCCAAAGCTTTATTTTTTTTTTAAATACTGTTTACATCAAATAAGTAAATGTTATCATAGTTTTAGCTTTAAAAATGTAAAAGAAATATTCTTCTGGTAATTGCACACAGATATGCATATAAAAAGATACCAGATACACACAAGGTGAAAACAACTACTGGTCTTCTGTTGGTAGCTCATACACCAGATGAAGATGCTACAAGTTACAAAAGAGAATATGAGAGAAGGCTATATAGTGGGGGTTCAATGGCCACATGAAAATGACCCTACTTGATCTATAACCTCAGTAAAAACATTACAAATTAATTTATGGTTTAAATTGCTAGTTTCAAGTATTTTTAATACACCTTAATGATAATCTTATAAATTAAATAATAGAGTAAACAAAAATGTGAGGTATGCTTTGGGGCAAAGCAATTTTGTGATTGACAAGTCACTATCATATGAGCATGCAGTTTGGAAGGGCGCAAGCGCCAACCTGAGTACCATATGTTATAACCGCTCCATTTCTTTTTCCAGTCTTTAATTTTTCTTGCTTTATGGCGCCCTCTCAAAATGTTGCCTGAGAAAGTTTGACGCCTTCGTCAGTAGTGGACTTTGTTTTTCGTTGGGACAGTGGACCACAGGGGATCATGAAGCCCTGTATTTTTAATTCCATGGATGAGCTAATTGCCCTAAAACCAGCCAGCATCACTGCCAAACCAGTGGACAGTTCAGCTGACATCTGGAATGAATGGATGGATGGATAGAGAAAATAACCTTAAAAAATTATTTAATCAATATTCCATTGTCAAAAGTTCATAAAACTAATTTTATATTGAGTAGGGTATTAAAATTCATTAACCTAAAATACCAGGGTGCTTTAACCCAGCCTGGTACGTGGCACATGGCATCACCTGTCACTGCTCCCTTGAGAACTAAAATAATGGAGTCATGGTTAAAGTGTAGCAGCAATGCTCCTGAACACACACTGGGACAAGTACCAAAGAAGGTGAAACCAGTGCCAGCATAATTCCAGGAGTATTCAGAAGAATATCTTTTAATGGGGTTTATGCTGATGAGTTGCAAACCACCTATGGCACTGTGTTTTTTTCTGCAGAGTGAAAATATCTAATAGTGGATTCCAAGGTGGGGACATAACCCCCTCTCACCATGGAGGGTTGCGTCAGGAAGGGCATCTGGCGTAAAACCTCTGCCAAATTACCAATGCAGATTAATCTGCTGTGGCGACCTCTTGGGGAAAACTATAAGGAACAGCAGCTGAAGCAACATTTTGGAGTGAAGCCAGCACATTTTAAAAAGTAAGTGCAAAGCACTCTGTTCAACGCAGCAATGTTCTTCAGTGTTGACAGGTTGCAACTTTAAGATGTCAGTGTAAATTTTTAACCTTAATCAGAATCAGAATACTTTATTAATCCCAGGGGGAAATTGTATATTTTAGTCACTCAGTAAAAATAAATCTGAAAGGCAGGAAATGAAGATTAAAATAAATTAACAAACATGTCCATAAATTGCAATATGTAACATAAATAACTCCGAAGTTAAACAATATATAAAATATGCAATATGAAACAACACCAGATGCCACAGGGAGGAGTTGTTAACTTGGACAGCATCTTCCTAATAAATTTATTTAGATTTCTTTTTCTTCGAACATTTTCTATGCAAAAGTTTCCAATTACATTCACAATTCAGTTTCTTTATTATTTTATATTTATATTATTATTATGATCTTTATTATTATCCCAAAAGAAGGCAATTTAAGTTGATAAATATTTGAATGTGCACAAATCTTTATGGGAACCTGCGTTCCACTAAAATCTGACCAATATTCTGGGATAAGTAGCAATTGTTGTAAATTGTGGATGGACAGATGGACGGACAGACACCTCACCATGGCATTAGCTTGTCGGTCCTTTGGCTGGATGAGCTAAAAACATGAAAAGGATTTTGCAGGGAGTCGTAGGACTCTGTGTCTGTGTGTGTGCACTCAAATGAAGACCCTGTACTCTGCAGTTTTCATTATGGATCAATCTCTTAACATGAAATACTGCAAAAAGTTACTCTGCTGCATGTATGCTTGTAAATGGTAAGTATTGTCCCCCTCTCTCTGATATTCTGGTACCAGTAATACCAGTATTAAGGACCAGAAATATCCTGGGCTCTGCTCCAAGCATTTGGGGTGAGGACTCAGTGAAGAGTTAGATGACTGAGCCAAAGGTTTGGCATTGTGCTCACTGCTTTGAGCAGTCCATGTGTTCCAATTAGGCATTTGTTCTGATAACATCTCCCACTGGCATTACAAATAAATTAATGCTCCCAGCAATAATTATCACAATGAAAAATAAGATATTCTTTTTCTCCAATGTTTTTTCAGCAATTTGTCATTAATTGCCATGTGCAAACCTTATTAAATGATGTTGAATTCAAACTTAGCACTCTAACAGGGAAACTCATACAAATACATGTACAACAATGCCAGCAGCCTGTTCACACCTTTCTGTCACGAACTTGTAGTAAACACCAAGAGAATTTTGCACCCGTGCAAACTGTTCATAAAACTGGCCCTATGCTTTATAGTGAAACTAAATCTATGATCTACACAGCTAAAGGACTTCTAACCACCACTTTGTCACATAGCCAAAAGCTGCTCATTCAAAGTAAGTTCATACACCATATCTCTCTGCTCTTCCTGTGGGATACTCAAGATCTGTTCTAAGACCTGCAAGAGCCACATCAGCAGTTAGACCCTAAAGTAATTTCAAGTCCCAAACCTCTTCACCATGTCAGCTGCAATCTTTCAGTCACTTCTTAAAACCCCAAACTGACCACAGCTGAAGGTCAGAACAAAGACTATTGTTTAACAGCTTGCTCAGCTCTCCCTTTTCCCCATCATCCCTCACTTCAATATTACAATCCTTTTTACTGTCACTGAACCGTGTCGTCCTAAGGTAGAGGAATGGGGAAAGCTTTTTGCAGTGAATTTGGCAATCTGTCACTTTAATTTATGATGACAAAAAGACAATAACCTTTAAGCTGCTGTTTGCTGGTTCGCAATGAAAATGTCAGCAACCAACAAACCAAATGTTCATGACACATTTATAAAATGAATAAATAACTGGTGCTTTAAATAATTCCCAACAGCACAGTTTAGAGAGAGGTCTTCTAGAGGCAGCAGTGGCTCAGTCTGTTGGTACTTGGATTGGAAACCAGAGAGTCACCGAGGGGATGCTGGCTCAAGACAACCTAAGCACCTGGAAAAAAGCCGGAACAAGAAAAAAGAACGTTGCCGAGTGCTGGGTCAAGGCCCGCAAGGACCACTATACATGGAGGATGGACTGGAAGCTGGAGAGGTGTCGGTTCACCCCCTGAGCACTGCCGAGGTGCCCTTCAGCAAGGCACCGAACCCCCCACATTGCTCCTCTGGCACCTTTCACGGGCTGCCTTCTCTCGCTCTGCCACCTCTCCATAATGCATGTTTACTGCTTGTGCATGTGCATGTATACTTTGAACGGCACGTACAGTTGTATATGCATAACATCAACAGAGTGAAAAGAATCTGAAATTTCCCCGCTGTGGGACGATTAAAGGATTGCTTTCTTTCTTTTTTCTTTCTTTCTCTATCCACAAGTAAAAAAACTGGTGTCTCACCAATAACATTAGAAAAGTTGAAGCCACAGTTTGCATACAGGACTCTATCCTCAAATATATCACTGTACTATCACTATGTCAACAAGCAAGTGCAGACTCTGTGGCGCTACCACATGCTCCAAAATTGAAAAGTGCCCCATGTGGACCCAAAAAATGTGCCTCAGTCTCAAACTGCTTGTACCGACTGAGCTCCAAGCTACTCGACTGCACATCAGAAATGACAGTTGGTTGAGGCTTCATGGACAACATCATTGAAAAACAGCAGAGGTGGCACCCTAATGTCACCAAACTGGCCATTCTCCAGACCTCCGCTGTACTTCAATGTTAGGCCCATGAATATTACATACAGGGGAGAGCAGACAAGCAGCCTTGTCTGAATACGATGCGCTGCTAAAAGTGCTTGACTCAGGGCCAAATATGCAATCACAAGGTCAATTGCAATAGAGACCATGGTTACTCATACTGCCCAGAATGTATTGCATTTTTTACATTACACATTCACAAACTTGAAAAGTTGTTCAAACCAGTCTGTTCTTGTTTGAAGTGCAACATCCTCAGGTAAGCTTCAAAGCAACATTCATCTAGTGATTAGGCATGCAGAAACCAAGACAAGGCTTCATTTATTAATCAGCAAATAGAATCAAGGAAGGACGATGATCATAAAAGATGCTACATTTTTTCTTCAATACTAAGAAAATGTAAACTATGAAAAGTCTGTAAAATGATGAGAGCAAGCTTTAATAGGTGATAAAGTACAGTGCAAAAGTCTTGGGCCACCCTTCATTTCTTTGTTTTTCTTTCAATGAGCCACATTTTCTTACATTTTTTAAGTGATCTTACGCAATAGTTCTCCAGGCTTTCTGAGGGTGTTTCAAAGTTTTTCTTTGGATATTGGATGTTTTTTCCCTCATTTTCTGTCCAGTGGCACTAGCACGGTGTGCACTGCATCCTCAAAAAATCTAAGGAAACTGGACAAGTAGAGGACAGAAGAATAAGTGGCAGGCCTAAAAAACTATCTACAGCAGATGAACACTACCTGAAAGTCAAGTCCTTAAGAAATAGGGAAAAAAAATCTGACACAGGACCTGACAGAGGTATCTGGCCTTTCAGATGATCCATCTACTGCTTGCTGAAGTCTCATCAGAAATGGCCTCAATGGAAGAATGGCTGTTGAGAAGGCATTTTTAAGGAAGGGAAGCAGGGAGAGAATGCTGTGGGATCCCAAATTACACACTGTACTGAAAATCCGTGGCACCAGATCTTATAGAGTGATGAATGGACCTCAACATTACTGAAGCAGTGTGGAATCATCTTGAGAGAGAACGGAACAAAAGGCAGCCAACATCCAAACAAAAAAGCTTTGGAATGTCCTTCAAGAAGCCTGAAGTCTACTTAAAGAAACATCAGTGACCCCTGTTTCTATCAATGGGGCCTATGTGGAGATAGAAGACTACAATTACCTCAGTGCTCACAATGACAATAAACTGGACTTTATCAAACACACAGAAGCCATCGACAAGGACCAGAGCCATCTCTATTTTCTGAGATGACTTAGGTCCTTTAAGATCTGCCGGATGATGCTCCGGAAGTTTTATAAGTCTGTGGTAGTCTGTGCCATCCTCCACGCTGTAGTGTGCTGGGGCAGGAGACTGAGAGCAGCGGACACCGGAAGACTCAGCAAACTAATCCACAAGGCCAGTAATGTCATGGGTGTGGAGCTTTACTCTCTGACAGTGAGGTCAGAAAGGAGGATGCTGTCCACGTTAAGGACAATATTGGACAATCCTTCACACCATCTCCATGATGTGCTGGACAGGCACAGGTGCGTGCTAAACAGCAGACTCATTCCATCACAATGTATGACAGAACATCACAGGAAATCATACCTGTGGACACCAAACTGTTATGTTTTCGTCAGCACTTGTTTGTCTGTTTGTGTTGCAAAAAGTTATGAACGGATTTCGCTGAAATTTTTAATTGGATTTGGTTTCATAAAAGGAGGAGGTGATTAAATTTTGGGAAGAATTGGGTGATGGGATCATGCCGATCAAAAAATTCTAAAATCAATAACTATTTAAGCAGTGGTGATATCAGTATGATTACCTCTGCCAGGAGGTTGGACATCAAAGGCATGATCATCATAGTGCATTTGATCATGTCTTGGACATCAAAGGCACTCTGATAGACATAAACATGTAGGAGTATTTGTTTTAGGCATAAGTTAGAACATGCGGGGAAATGAGCTGCTTGGCGGTGGAGTGCTTTTCTAGTTCCTCCCTGTGAGTCCTTGACCAGTTTCTTTTATTGCCACATCTTGTGCATATTGTATATAGTGTTTAACTTTGGAGTCATTCATGTTACATTTTGCAGTTTTTAAAGACATATTTTATTATTTTAATCTTCATTTTTCTGCCTTGCAATTTCATATCTATTTAGATATAACTGAGTGTCTGTAACAAAATGCAATTTCCCCCCAGGATTAATAAAGTGATTCTGATTCTGAAATGACAAGAAAGCTTGCCTAAGAGAGTCCAGGCTGTGCTGAAGAATAAAATATCGACTTTTAAGCTGGGTAGAATTGTATACACCCAGTTTGTGCCTCATGCACTGTATTTCCATTTTATGTTTGTATGTTTCAATGAACTGTTGCACCTATTTCCCATTTCCTCAGCAAAATAGAAAGAAATGAGGGGTGGCCTGAGACATTTGCACAATACTGCAATCTGGTGTGTGGTAAGCAAAGAAAGGAATGTATAATAGTGGCAAACTGTAGGTTAAAATCTAATTACCCTATGTCCATTTCAATTAATAATAAATCAGCAGCACCCAGGATGGACCATAATGCAACACATCTGCAGATCCTTGTGCATCTCACTATTTAGCTTTTGTCACCATGACAATTTTCAGTCCCAGCAAGGCTGGCAGACTCTCCTGCCCTCAGCATTTATCTCATCTTGTTCAGGTGGACCTTCACCATGGTACACTGGGCAGATGCACTACTGGTCACTCAGTGCAATTCTCTTCCCAGCTGCAGCCACAAATTGTGTGCTGCACCCCGCCCACTGGACAAGCCACATCACTCAACATTAAACTGTGTATGTAATAGAATATAAAGCCTGCACACAGAGCAACATGCACAGCACAAAGATCCGTCTGAGTGCTCGCAACGTGCTCTAAAGATCTATCAACTCAACATTTACCCAATTAAGCAATCAACTTAATGTCCAAATTTCACTAAAACTACTCAAAGTGCAAATATATCCTTTCACTTGGTTTGCCAGTGTGCGCATATAAGTTCCTTTTCCACCTTATAGCAACAAAAATAAGAACAAATCCCGGCATTAACGGTGGCTTTTGTTCAATCTCATGTTTTTTGCTGCTGAATTCCAAGCGCACGTCCAGCGCGACGAAGAACCGCCTGACGCGGGGCTGGCAGGAGCTGCAGCCGGAGGTGCACCGATCCCCGGGCTTGACTCCTGCCGGAGGGGAGGGGGGACAAATTTAAACAGAAATGCCATAAGGTCGCTTCCAACCCTCTCCTGTCATTAACTCCCATATAAACTTGCAGTCACATGGAAACCGGTAAGTGCAAATCGCACGCATTTCAACTCCTCAGGAAGTTGAGGCGGATACTGGTTCCGCACTTCACACTTCAGGAAAATACGCTCGCAGCTCGCCCTTTTCACGCCGCTGGATAAACTGTATCAAGCGGCGACGCCGTCCCGTATTTTTTCACACACACCAGCTGCGCGTTTGGTAGCAGAACCAGCTGTTCGATGTCTGGTCTGGTCCGAGCCCCCTTGACTTGAAGATCAGAAAGTAAAGTGAGTACTTACAGAAGGAGAAGAAAAGCAAACAGCCTGCCACTTTGTGCCCGACGTGTGGGCTGTTCCACAGCATCCTGGGAGAGTCCTGTTCGAGCGGTGTGGGTGGTGGAGAAAAGCTCGCGGTGCGTGGGCTTTCAGACTGTTAAAAAACAAACAAACAACGGGGCTTTTCCGTTTCCCAGTTTCGCCGAAGACGGGGAGTAGATTTGTGCTCCGGTAGGAGGCATCCCCGCTTTCTTTACAAGGCGCAGGGACGCGCTCTGCTGGCGGGATGAATTCACTGAGCTGAGGGAAACAGAAAGGCACACAAGAGGCTTACTGCTGCTGCTGCCTTCAAGCGCTCCTGTGAAACTCTGGTGAAACTAATTTTTCCAGCATCCAATTTAAGGGTTCTTCTCTCAGCTGCTCCCTTTAGGGGTCCACAG
This sequence comes from Etroplus canarensis, assembly GCA_015106775.1. Taxonomy (NCBI): domain Eukaryota; kingdom Metazoa; phylum Chordata; class Actinopteri; order Cichliformes; family Cichlidae; genus Etroplus; species Etroplus canarensis. The sequence goes on along the minus strand of VUQH01021892.1, from coordinate 30,896 downwards.
CAGATCATCTGCCTCCCTCTCACCCTGTCCTCCCTTTTCACACCAGCCCTCTGCATGGTCTGTTTCACTAAGTTTGCGGTCTTCCTCTTTTCCTTCAACATATACTCATTATTCCTCCTCTGCACATGTCCAAACCATCTCAGCCATGCCTCTCTGACTTTATCTCCAAGCTGCTCAACCTGAGCTGTCCGTCTGATGGGCTCATTTTTAATCCTGTCGATCCTGGTCACTCTCAGTAAAAATCTCAGCATCATCAGCTCTGCCTTAGATCTTTTTGTCTTCAAACCATACATCATGGCAGGCCTCACTACCAATTTGTAAACCTTCCCTTTTCACTTTTGTTATCCTTGTGTCCCAAATCAGCTGTGAAACTCACGTCCACCCTAACTGCACTCTCTTCTTCACCTTTCTTGTGCACTCTGTGTTCCAATGGATGGTTGATCCACCTGCCACCATTCCACCTGCCTCATTCTCATTCACACACATAGTATATCTTACTTCCATGGACCTTCATTCCTTTTCTCTCTGGTGCATACCTCCACCTCTCCAGGTTCTTTTCCACCTCCTCCCTACTCTCACTACAGAATGTCATCTGTGAACATCATTGTCCACAGAGACTCCTGCCTGACCTCATCTGTCAACATTAAAATTTAAAATTAAAAACAAGGACCCATCTGTTACTCCTACCGACACCTCACCACTGTCTCGCTGTCCTCATACATGTCCTGCACCACTGTCACATACTTCTCTTCTACTCCAGACTTCCTCATACAGTACCACAATTTCTGTCTTGGAACTCTATCATATGCTTTCAGATCACATCACATGCAAAGTCATAGGTTATGTTAATAAACTGCAATTTTTTAAAAGTAAATAAAAATTATATTTGATAATATTTAAAAAATACCTTAATCTAAAGGAACGAAACACTAAATCCTCACAGTAATAAGCTGCAGCAAAGAAATGTCATGTATTAGCACTTTTCTAGCTAACTGAGTAATCAATCACTTGTGTAATTGTTCCAGTTTTAGCCATACAGTATATATGGTGTGTGTGTGTAGATAGATAGCTAGATAGATAGATATTTTTCACAGTAAACATTTGCCTTGTCATACCAGAATAAATGTGTAACTAATGACATGACCTAATACTGGCTTTGGTTCCACGTAGGCCTTCTTATAAACCATGCCACTGGGTCAGCTTACATAATTACAGGATCCTGGAACTGGGACATCTATATAGGAATCAGCCATTGTTACAATTTCAACCCAACCAATCCTTTCTTGTTCTATGTAATAATGTATTTGTGGAAAATGTCAGTCAGAGGTCACAGTGTTTGTCCCTGATAATGATGTGCAAACCTGCTATATACAGACTGTTGGTTTTGCACATAAAGAAACCATAGGGAGATGATCATCATAAACTGTCCCCCTCTCTTCCCGTCCACCCAATACTTACTTCTTTGTTGGTTTTTTAGAGAGTAGCTGGCTCCATCTTTGTGACTACTATTTACCAAAGTCTATCTTTTTATTTTTAGTTTTTAAAAAAAAAATCATTTTAAATCATGTATAACAGTCGAACACATCACTGGCCTAAATTCTTTAACCGTTCCAGCTTTAGAGTGTTGTGCATCCGGCATACTGTTGCCATGTAATTATAGCTTACTTCTTGACTGTTTAAAACCCCTACTAGCCCATGGTGCCCTTATTTTGCCTGATTAGGCATCCTCTCCGGATTGTGTGGGCATGAACAGGCTCTGGTTCCTTGATATCTGGAGTTAATTTGAACTTGTGAGAATGGGACAACTTACACCTTTATCATTCTAATTAGAAGACAGTGGATTAGTTACGTCATTAATTCCCAGCAAAATGTGAGCAGGGGCCTAATTAGCACAATAACTTAAAATCCCTATGTGCTGGGTCTGAAACTGTGTTGAGTCGCACACACAGTCATTGCTAGTTGCATAACTGTACTACTTTGTTCCCTTGAGAATATGGTAATATGGAGCTTCTTCTATTATGCTATGATCCCAAATCAACTGCTTTCCATCACCATGTCACTGTGTTATGAAATGTGATGTTATGTGAACTGATCTAAGAACAGAGTCCACATTTCTACATGCGAAACAGCAGTGCATCGATAAAATAACATTATAACATGTTTACTATTGCATTTAGGTGTTGCAGGGCTATTTGTCTTGGGTTCCTATTTCATATTTTTCAGTCATGAAATTCATCATTGGATGAGGAATGCTTTTCTGAGGGCTTTAATGTAGCTTAGCGCTTAATGATCCTGTAGAATTGAGTGCAAGTGTCTAAAATAAAATCAAGAGTGGCTCAGTTTTGGTTATCATGGATGAATGTGTGTGAGGTCGCTTTACTGTAGCTTAATGAAAAAAGTAAATGTGATATTTAAGTGTTAAAAGTTTAAATAAATGATGTAAATGAAAAAACATGGTCTTTTTCTCTTTAGATAGGAAATAAGCCTAATTGACTTTGAACTTCAATTGGTGAGAGCACCTCTTTATTCTGAGCTCCATAAATGTTGCATTTTGGCAATAGAAATGGCTCACATTCACTGCTTTTGTTTCTTTTTCCTTTATGTGGGATGGTAGGAACACTATTTCCAACACCCCGTGAAAGCAACATTCATTCAGATGCACTTTGACAGATCTGTCCAGATTTGTGACTATGAACACAGCTAGAAACAAGAAAATCAAGACAGCGTCATACTGGATTTTTTTCCGCAGTGACAGTAAATGAAAGAACAAATTTGTGAACAGTGACGGTTCTTGATTTTACAGAGACGAACTCAGCTTGACTGGTTTCTGAGGGCTGGCACAAGAAGTCAATTGTCCTCAGCTCACTGTCAGCTGAAGCAGCTACATATTTTGGCTCTATTAATCATATCCTTAAATGATAATATGAGATCCTGATCAAAGAATTTTTAAAGCGTATGTGTGTAACTAAAATGCGTGGCCTTGTGTGTAACTTTGACCTGTAATTATAATATACCTGTTTCTAATTCTAGATTACTCTTCTCTCCTTCCCTCTGTAGGTACTTGTATTTTCTGAACATTTCTGAATAATTTAGGGCTCTCCCTGCTTTGAATGTACGCTGCTAATTAGGTTTTAGGGTAGGGCCAAGTGTTAATAGTTACTGTAATCAAAAAACAAATGTGATGTGTATGACCTCCCCTGGGTTACTCTTGTAATTATCGTTTGTTAACATTACATTGCTCACCTGCACTCTTTCCCAGTAAGAGAGGGATTGGGGTTTGTTCAGGTGTGTTTGTGTGTGTGTGTTTGTGGGTGGGGGGGGGGTTATGT
>VUQH01021892.1:0-27520 GCA_015106775.1 Etroplus canarensis | reverse complement strand
TTCCCGTGGCCAAAAAAAAAAAAAAAAAAAAAAAATACCATGGTGACAATTTACTTGATGAACTGTGCACACTATCTCATTACCTCATTTTTCATTTTATGTCACATTTCATTTTGCTTTCACAAACATGGCTGCATCTACACTGATGTGTACCACATTTCCCTTTCTCATACCTCAAATAGACACCTAAAAAGCCTTATATTTTTCACAGCTCCATATTCTAAAATATTGCTATCCATACTATTCAGTATATTCAGAAAGGTGACATATCAAAAGCTGAACCCTTGACCCCTTGAGTGAGGGGATCTGGGGGCTCTCATACACAGTGGGACCCATTTTGCTGACATGATCTGGGTCCACTCGTCCTCCTAGAAGGAAATCAGGACAAGCAGTTTTGAGATTAGCCTTTATTCTGTGATGAAACATTTCTCTCCTGATGAGAGTGCTCGCTTCCAGGACCCCAATCTGTCGGGGTCACTAAATGGTTTGATAAGTATAAAAATGATGTGAATCATATGATATGGCCTATGGAAGGTTTTGGACCTCCTCACCACCAGCACTAAAACATAAAGACACTTTATGTTGCTTTTTTCCTTCATTTGCCATCATCTGTACTTTGATGAAAGTCTCTGTCTTTATTGTACCTTAAGCAATTGCATACTGTGGAAAACTCCAACATCAATCTTTCTCATTCATATCCTCAAAACAGTGAAAACAAGGTCTTATAGATCAAACTGCAATGTTTTATTTATAAATGATTAGGCTGACAAACTTGAAAGCCTGCAGGCTTTTATGAATAATACAATGTATGTCAGTGTAGCATAACAAGATCATGAATACTGTGCATAAGGTATAAAGTAAAAAATCTATTAATATCTGCAAACTAGGGCAATTATCAGTGAAACCACACCTTTCCTAAAATTTTGTTATATTTTCATTGATGTTAAATTCTCCAAAAAAAGAAACAACAACAACAACAACAACAAATGAATGAATTAATCTTTTTAAATACTGTCCGACATCCAAACCTTCGTAAAAAGGAAAGTTTTCACAGGACTCTATGCAGTCCTGTGAAAATCAAGGACACCCATGATTCATTAGAACCTTTAACAGCATTAGCTCAAAGTAATCATTTTCTTTATGACTTTATCAGTCTCTCAGATCATTGTGGGTGAAAGTTTATCAGAATCAGAATCAGAATACTTAACCCACTCTTCTCTGCACTGCTGCTTCAGTTCATTGAGATTTGCGGGTATGTGTTTATGCACAGCTCTCTTAAGGTTCTGCCACAGCATTTCAGTCAGGTTGAGGTCTGGGCTTTAACTTGGCCACTGAAACAGCTTGATGCTTTTCTTTTTCAGCCAATTTGTTGTAGGTTTGCTGTTGTGTGTTTTGCACAAGCTTTAGCTTTCAAACAGATGGCCTCACATTTGACTCTAGAATACTTTGGTATACAGAGGAGTTCATGGTTGACTCAATGACTGCAAGGTGCTCAGGTTTTGTGGCAGCAAAAGAAGCCCAAATTATCATACCTCCACCATCGTGTTTGACAGTTGGAATGAGGGGTTTGTGCTGATATGCTGTTTGGTTTTTGCTGAATGTGGTGCTGAGCTTCGCCTTGGTCTTGTCTGCCCAAAGGATACTTTCAAAAATGTTAACTTTTAACATCTTAAATGAGGCCTCTAGAGTCTGAGATGTAGCTCTTGTGTTTATGCAGATTCTCTGAGCATTTCATGTTCTGACCTTGGGGTGAATTTGCTGGGAAATCCACTCCTGGGAAGATTGTGGCATTGTGTAACACACACCTGAATACTCCAGACCAGCAAACTGCCAAAACCTCTGCTTTTATAGATGTGGTCACAATTAAGTGCATCTGATTAAGAGCACCTGACTGCTCCTATGGAAAAAGTATAGGTGTACTTATTTTTTTACATAGCTATACAGAGTCTTTTGAAAACCTTTTTCACTTGACTGTGAAAATTAGCCAAAACAATAGAGCTTTGGGCCAGTAAAATAAACAATAAGCTAAAAGATGTTATAAAAAGCACATTTAGAGTTGTGTAAGGCAATCATTCCCTCTCGCTTTGTCATCATGGGGGACCTCTCTTAAAGTCACTACTAGCCACTTAAAGGAGGAAATTTGTTACTTTGCTTCATGTCAGTGATACAATCAAAACAGTAGCGTTTGAAAATACAAATGAGAGCACAATTAATTTTTTGTAACAGCAGGTGACCCACTGTCCTTCGAAACAAGTGCAGCTGCACGTCTTTCACAAATTACAGAATCCTTTTTGGGAGCACTCATGCTGTCTTTGTTGATTAAATGAAATCCAACTGGTTTAAAACTTGTATTTATTTTCCTGTTAAGAAAAGCTTAAATTATCACTATTATTTCATTCTACAGCATTCTTCCATGCTCTGGCTTTATAGTATTGGATACTGCAATGACCCAGTTTCCAATTTTGATCAATACAGTCTCATCTTTTTCAGTTGACTCAGTTCCTCAGTGCTGCTTATGATAGGATCAATAGAAGTGAGGGAGAGGTCAGGTGGTTCACTGGTGTTTGGTGGCACCACAGCATCAAAGCATTTCACAGCAAAGTGGTTCGATAGCTTGTCAGTATGCCTGACATTTTCATCCCAAAGTCTGAAATGCAAAAGAAGACACACTTGCTCTAAATTTAAACCTTCCACTTTTTACACTGAGACTGGTTTAAGACCTGCATTGCATATATACAGTAGTCTTTGCTGTGCTGAAATTATTATAACCCCGTCTCACCCATGTTTCCTATTCCTCTCGGTAAAATGTGCATTTTAAGCTTTTTTGAGGGGAGACAAAGGGAGGAATACTTTATCTTGCACAGCTCAGATAAGTGTTTGTGAAATAATGCAGCTCACCTTTAGTTACCCTCTATCCTGCTCATTTGTGTCAGGACTGATGTCTTCAGATAGACTTGTTTTTACATTCAGGATTTCATGATCTGGCATACTCAGTGGATCAGTCAGAACCTCAAAGGGGACAGCGGGATGAATCCAGGATGAAGTGACGTGAATGCTCCAGCTCTCAGGCTGCCCAAAAGTTCCTGTGAATAGGGTACAAAATTATCAATTTTAATGTTTTACTAGATTGCACAGCATGGTGCTGAACAAATGTGACACAGCCAGAACTGTGACTTCTTAAAATGTCACAGTGCCTGAATCCATTTAAAGTCATTTCTCTGCAGCAGTGTCTTACTGGGCAGCATACCTCCTACAGTCCCAGATAAAAATTAAATCTTTTCTTACACTGTTTTATGGAATGAGTTTTATTTTACAATAAATGTGAGTTTTACTTTAGTTTTGTAATTTTCTGTCAGTAGGAAAAAGTATAATTTTTTATCTTTATGAATGAATTATTTTATACAATAATTACAATAATTATACAATAATTACAATAATTAATCTGCTTTCACTTATCTTACGGAAGAACCAGTTTTCATAGACGGATAAGATTATAACATGCCTTTGGGTGCTTGGGAACATTACAGAGACACTACAAAGAGTCAGCCTGACTAGCTTTGTAAAAAGGTAGTTACTTTCATATATCTTATTTATCTGTACTACACCATGTAAGTTTAAAAACAACAAATTGTCGTTGTACAGGAGGTTTGTGTGTGTTCACGATGGGAAGTTGATGTCAAACTGTTCTTTTAAGGGCTCCAGCTTCTAAAAGCCGCTGCTTCAGTGTTCTCCAACTGCTTTTTTAGTAACAGTAAAAATCCTCCTTTTGTTTGCAAATAAGCACAGAGAAAAATCACAATTCTAACGAAATTGTGACAGCTGTTCTGCATCAGCTGCTGCCACATAAGCCAGGAGCAAACCAAGGGACTATTGGTGTAAGAGCATTGGTTGTTTACTGGCTCTCTATGTGAAATATAATTAAGTTGTCATATACTCATTAGAGTGAACTGTACTTGATGGGTGCTTGAAGCTGACAGAGCATCTACACAATGCACAAATTGTTGGATAAGAGGGGGGCCAGAAGGGCCCTACAGCTCACTTTTCACCTCTAGTAGGTCAGAAGAGCCATGTCGGTCGCACTGAATTCATTAACATTAATATATTTGGTTAGACATTAATAAAGTCTAGAGCGAGGGGACTGACATATACAAAATGTCACCTACCTATGAATTCTCCTTGTGCACTCCAAAGACGCACAGTGCAGTCAGTGGATGAGGTAAGCACCACTTGATCATTGTCAACAATGTGCAGGCTGGACCAGAATAAAGAGACATGAGATGAAATGGGAGACGGCATTTCTGGCAGAAGACTCTAAATCATCCATCCTGTTGGTACATCAGATGGCAGATGCACCCTGGGCAGCTTCTCGCCTATACTGATTGTCTGTTTAAGCCCTTCACACATGCAGTCTCTTCTATACTTTGTGTACTGCAGCAGAAGGAAGTTACCAGTAAGCTGTTTCTGCTGCTGCTGACACCTCAGACTGAAAATGAGTGGATTCACTAGGATGCACCCATGAGGAATTTTAAGCAAGCAACTAACTAAAAGTTACAAAAAGTCTAATTCAGTCAGAACCACTAAAGTCAATGCATATTTTGTGGCATGGCTCCTTTTTGGACCTCACTGCTCTTTCAAATGCATAAATGAAAAGCCAGAGGTGGGGAACACAACAGCAAGACCCCTGTACAGAAAACATAAATTACAACATAGCTGACATTGATTACGTCAGACATGGCTTAAAAACAGAAGCTAGGGTGGAGCTGGGTTGCCAAGTGGTTTGCAGATGCACAGCAAAGCAACACAAGATTTGTCAATTAGATGTTAGCTGATGTGTGCTGGCACTGAAATCAGCTGCCTGGATTGGGACTGAACTTGACTTCATGGTTTGCCTGAACTAAAGCTATGCTTGATTTGCTGTTAAAGTTGCGTAATAATTATTAGCTTGAAAAAATGTATTTCTGTATTTTACATACCCAGTGACTGTGCTGGTGTGGGCACGCCAAAAGGTTTCAGCTAAACAAATAAAGAAAGAAGTCTCTGAAATCAGGTTTTCAGTATCGGTTGACTCAAAGGACAAAGCAAGGAGATGAAGAAGAAACAAACCTCTTGGTGATTTTTTCTCAGAGGCAAGCTTCTCCATGTTGTAAACATAGATGTAACCAATTCTGTCAGCCATGTACAGCCACACATCCTTGTCTGTTTTGGCCAGTTTTGTTATCTTTTGTTGAAATTTAGACTGAAAATTGCAGATGCAAAAAAAGATTTAGAACTCATATGAATACCTTTGTACAGGCATACCACTAATTATTCAAATTCATTATTTGGTAATGACTCTATACAAGTCAAATGAACAGAATAAAAGGAACAAAATCAAACAGAAATAGTTATCTCCCCCGTGGTGACTAATTGTTACCTTCCCTGCCGTGAGATTTAATAGCCTACATTTCACTAGATAAAATTCCTCTTCAAATAATCTACACAATAAATTACAAAAAGTGCCAAAAGCAACAAACTCAAAAAGTAACAATGAAGAAATGTGTGTGTGTGACCCATTGATGGTACGTAAATAAACACAGGTGAAGCAAGAAAGCAAAGCAACAATTGTTTTGATATTGATGCATTTTGCATGTCATTTGTGCTAATATGTTTGTATGTTTTTGTGCTGATTTAGGCATAATTTCATAGGCATTGAGTATGTTTTATTTCAGCTTTGAAGGGGGAACTATGTGGATGCCCCCATGTTCACCCACCTCCCAAAAGTAAGGGGCTCTGCTTTGCATTACTTAGCTGCAAGGAACATACCTGCTGGTTTCTTAAAATCTAGAGCTAAGCAAAGAACTTGCATGGTATATATTATTTTACTCGTTATTCAGCTGTTTTAAAGATAAGAGAAAGAACATAGGTATGCTTTGATTGCCAAAAGGGAAACTAAGAAACATTGCAGAGTCAAAGATCTCACAGCTTTGAAGCTGCTCACAAAATTTCCTCCATCGACCACATTCCAGAGATTTACACAGCCTTTAAGAAGAGAAAATACATAATTAACACTGTAATGGAAGACACTGTGTAAGGTTAAAAAAGTGCAATCTTGCTTATTAGCCCTGTTCGTTACACTGACCTTCAGCCCCAGATGACAGGAGAGCAGTAGTTGAAGAAAGCTGCTGTAAGTTGGAGTTTTTCAGGAAAATTATACTTGGGACACTTGTATCTAGATTTAATTGAGAATGAGAAAATATGTAAGAAAAGTGTAGTGTTTGTAGTAATGTAGTGTGATCACAGTAGATTTCACTTTGACGTTCTAAATTAACCTTTAACATTTCGCTGTTCAGCTAAAGGAGGGTTGACAAACCGACACTGTATACGTCCAGAAACCATGTTCCACACTATAATCTCTCCATCGTAGCTGCCAGTGGCCATGAGAGATGGAGGACACTGTGCCACACAAAGGACGTCGTCCTTATGACCATTTTTCTGAGGACAGATGAATTGTGAGTCTCTATAATATTGCAGAAGGATACATTTCTTAATGCCAAGTTTAAAAAAATCAAAAATACAGTTCAGTGTGAGTTATTGTGAGCATTTTGTGTCCATGTTTGTACGAGATGAAGTGAATTTCTGACTTTACTTCTTACTCACTTAAGCTCATTTTAATTAATTAAGGAAATGAATTAAAGCTTCAAATTTATCGTTGACACTTGAAAGGAAAAGTCCTGTATTTTAAAAATAGTGTTTTCTAAAAGAAAAATGTCAGATATAGATCATATGCAAGATCTGTATCAGGATCTGAACAAGAATCAGGGGCAACAGCTAGCTTGACCAACCCACATAATTTCTAATTTCTTTTATCCATTACAAAAACAAAGTGTAAAAACTTACTTTCAAACAGAGCCAGCACACTATATCACTATATTAGTATATAAGTCTTCTTGTTTAACTCAGGAAAGCAACTATGCATATATCAAAAATATTTCCTCAATATTATCAGCTCAGAAATTATCAAGGAGTTTGTACACCTCGTGGAATAAGAACAGTCAGGAAAAAGAGAGTTTTCACAGGACTCTGCAGTCATGTGAAAAACTAAGCACACCCTTTTATTCGATAGGTTATAGAACCAACTTTAGCAGGAATAACTTGAAATAACTATTTTCTGTATTACTATTATTGTTTCAGATTGTTGTGGGAGGAATTTTGGCCCACTTTTCTTTACAGAAATGCTTCTTCAGTTCATTGAGACTTGCGGGCAGTCTTCTCTTATTGCCACAGCATTTCAATCAGGTTGAGGTCTTGACTTGACTAGCAGTTGCAAAACCTTGACTCTTCTCTTTTTCTACTATTCAGTTGTGCATTTTGTGGTGTGCTTGGGGTCATTGTCCTGTTGCATACCAAATTTCAGCAAAGCTTTAGCTGTCGGACACTGTCTCACGTTTTGCTCAGAGGAAATCATGGGCCAATCAATGACTGCAAGGTGCCCAGGTCCTCTGGCTGCAAAACAACTCCACATCCTTACTCCTGCACCACCGTCCTTGACAGTTGGTGTGATGTGCTTGTGTAGATATGGTGTGTTTGGTTTTCATCCAACTTGGCGTTGTGAATTATGGCCAAACATCTCTGCTTTCATCTCATCTGTTGAAAGGACATTGTTCCAGAGGTCTTGAGGTTTGCTCAGATGCAGCTTTGCAAACCCAAGCCACAGCTTCCTGCTGGCAACCCTTCCAAACAAGTCACACCTGTTTAGTCTTTTTCTAATTTTACAGTCATCAACTTTGACATTTAACATGCTAACTGAGGCCTGTGGACTCTGAGATGTAGTGCTTAGGGCTTTTGCAATTTCTCCGCACAGTCTGACCTCGGGGTGAATTTTCTGGGACATCCATTCCTGGGAAGATTGTGGCATTGTCACACTTGAATGCTCCAGAGCAGTAAACTGCTGAAACCTCTGCTTTTATAGAAGTGGTCTCACTGGCTGATGATCAATTAATCAAGTGCATTTCATTAGTAGAACCTGGCTGGACTGCTTAGAGTCTTGTGAAAACTTTCTTTTTCACAGGACTGTAAATGTTGGAATGGTCACCGTCTGTTAAACAGTAACTTGCAAGAAATAAAAAATTGCAGGAGCTAAGCACACTCATTAAACAGCTGAGAGGAGTCTGGATGAAAAATATTTTGAGTAATTTCAAGCCTTATATGAATGTCAAAGAGTTTTCACTGAAGTCTTGATTTTGCTTAAAATATTCGAGCCAAATGTGTCACACATGGATTAGCAGCTCATTTGATGTCAAACCCCTGAGCAAGCAGACAAGCCAAACATTACTCCTGCTGCTGTACTTCATGCTGATACAAAATGATTCATCTCATTCTTTGTGCTTATTTCTCACTGCACTCAACAGGAAGATTTTGCTTGAAGTGGTGCTGCCAATGTGAAACTGTATACACCATGAACCAAATCAGTAAAAGCAGATGGCATTTTGAACTTAGATTATATTTCGTGCCAAAGTGAAATATTTAGCGGAACTGGGTCATGTTTTTAAAATTTAATGAGATGCAACACAACACTGACCATCTGGAAGAACTGAAAAATTCACACTGAACTGGAGACTCAGTGGCTAATGGGGAGGAGAGCAGCACATATAAAACAACCCATTGATCTTCCTCCTGCAGGCCATTAATGAAAAGCAATTTCTAGAGAGCCCGCTGTTGATAATCAAAGGGGTCACTTTTCTTCTTGGCCACTGTAATGCAGCCTTTCTGTTCTGTTAATGGGCATCTTTGACAGTGAAAGGAACCACCAGCCATAATGAAAGCGATGGAAGGGCATGGGAGTCACCTCATCCAATGAATCATACAGCATTAGTGAGAATCAGGTTTCCTCCTGCTGCTCACGTATGAAGAACCGGGTCCTGCTGTCACAGATAACTCAACTGAATAATTCAAGTCAGATCAGATGAAACAAAAACTGTAATTTATGAGCTGATATTTGAGGGCCTGATTACACAGCTTTGAGTGCACTAGTCATCTTCAAAGAAAAGGAAAGAAATCAGTGCACTTGGCAATTTTACCTGATAATGAAATGAGGATTTGCTTGATCTGTAGAGGTGATTAAATGTTTAGAGTGTCTAAAACAGCATAATTTGTTATTTTGGGCTCAGAGCTGTTTGGCAGAAATGCCTCAAGAAAATGTAGTTTATTCAGATATGGTGGTCGGACAATGGTGATTTTCCTTTTGTGCCACCATTACATCAAAATGTTAATTTGTTTGTTACTTTACAATATAATAAAACATACTTGTGACTATAATGACTATGTCAAGATGCTGGCATACACATTCAGCTCCAAGCACCATTATACCACAGCAGTCTGTAGTACACTAGTAGGTGTTAAAAGAATAAATCTTTCCTGATGTTTCATCAAGAAAATATTCTACTTTAAAGAGCTTGCAATCAGATTTAATTAAATCAAATATCATTAAGCAGTTTCTGGCCTCCCTTGGATTACAAAACTGTGACATGTTAGATTTTTCTTGAAATAAATCTTTTGTTTATTTAATACACATTTATAATATGCCAAATGTTTTTGTTTAAATAATCCAGATATAATTTTATTTACACGCAAAACAGCTGAAAGAATCACAAGAATTAAATATATACTGAGATAACTTATTAGACACTATGTTCACACTGTGTTCTAGACTAAATCAGTACTAAACCTATTCTCATTTTAGCATAAGCCTAGACTCTGTGGAGCAGAACCTGTCATGAACTACAAGTATAGGCAACAGGTCAAAACTTGGCATGTACAAAGAAGTAATGTGGGATGGGATACTGATGTGTATGGAGTAAGATTAAAAAATATCCCCAATAATTACTTTTACTACATAATTTAGGTAAAAAATTTAATGTATGTTTGAGAGGAAGCTTTCTAAAACCTGTGAGAAAAGGGGTAAAATTGAGGCTAAATGAAGGGAGCTAGGCAAGAAGAGATATCTCACTGCTTGAGTTTAAAACATATCTGCAGGCAATGCTGCACAGTAGGGCAGAGATCAGGGAGGCTTTGTTACCCATCTCTCCCTCTGAGCTTTCTAGCCAGCAAAAATGATTCTTTGGACCTTCTTAAGACTACAGTGTTCCTTATGCATCTGTGTAATATAAACACAACTCCAGCAAGGAAGCTTTACCTTCACTGTTTATGGGTGCAACAGTGACTTAGGCAAAGCATGGGCAGGACTCGTCCAGCACCCCCACTAAATAATGAAGTAAGATGAATTGTTCTGTGACAGTTACGAGAAAATGCATGGTGGTGCTGCATATGGCAGTCTGATTACACAGGCACACCTAAGTAGATACAGAAAATCACATGCAGGCTTTAACTTGTCTAAAAGCACAAGAGGTGAGAGTAGCTGTTTCTTTACTTAAAAGTAGCTGTACCACACTGTGTCATGGGAAATGTTCTGCTTTTAAAATTTCACACACGCTCTTCACAAATGCTCTTGAAGTATAACCATTTGTATCTCAGTCTGGAAATGGGACCTTATGAGAATGTATTATTATTATTATTATTAATGTGGATCTGATTAAATATTTTATATACTACCACATTCTAAAAATAGATTATAATTCATATGATGGTCATATACATTATATTATTATAAAACCTGCTATGTAATGTCCCTGTAGTGTAGTGGTTTACACATTCGTCTCACAAGCAAAAGGATCCTGGTTTAAGTCCAGGTGGGGACACAAGCCCTTCTCACCATGGGCTGCATCAGGTAGGGCATCTGGTGTAAAACCTCTGCCACATTACCAATGGGGATTAATCTGCTGTGGCAAACCCTCGGGGAGAATACAAGGGAGCAGACAAAGGTACATAATCTATGTGGGTTTTAAAAACTGCCTTTGTCATGTTCATTATAAATAGACAAATAAGGTGGGAACTGAGCTACAAACTACAACTACTGCTTTTGATCATGTTCCAACAGCAAGAATCACTTTGTTCTTTTGTCACTAGTGCAGAGTACAGAAGAGTGTAGAAGCCTATGCTTTTTACTGTATATTATGTTTGATTTCCCCCAATGTTTCGATGGCTGTCATCAACTTCTCCTGAAATAAATGTCACAGGGGAACATTACAGTACCCATTTTTTAAGCCGTCCTGAACTTTTGATGTTAGAGTTGTTATCAGAAGAGTTTTTGAAGGAGTGTTCATAATTACCAGATCATCCTGCCATGAAGCCTGTGGCCTCTGGAGACGATGAACGTCCTCAGGTATGTCCTTATGAATGCACACATTCAGCAAATGTCAGCAAATGGATGGCATTTTATGTGTCCTTATTAATACATTTTAGGATAAAAAGTTCCACTGGCCATGGAGTAAAAAGAATGTGCACATTTTTTTCCTCAGTTATCTGTTTTTATAATGACATTTTCAAAAACCCATATGTGTTGTGACCTGTTTCTTTTTTCTATTTCAGAATGGAGGTTAGCTGGTAATGGTATTGTAAACAAATGCAAATAAGATGCAATGTGATTGAAGGATGGGGAAAGGAGAAATAATTGGAACAGGATTTCTGAAATACAACTGACGAACAATACCTTGAATTCTCTCATTTCCTTTGTACTCACTGTGTAAATGTCAATCTTCCGGTCCCTTCCGACAGACATCACATAGCTTCAAACATAGATTGCACAAGCTCAGCATGGAGTAAAATTTATTCTAACCGAAGAGCGCTTGCCAAATATCACACCATTACTCACAAATTCCTGTGGACCTTGAGAGTGATGCAGTCGCACACCTCCTGACAGTCACCATCTAAAGGACAAAATTGAAAGTAACTTACAACTTACAGAAAATTTGGGGTTTCAAACTTTTTGTTGAGAGCAATATAAAAATTTAGGACACATACTTTTTTTTAATGTCTTCAGGCACTGGCCATTGCTGAAGTTCCAGATCTTTAAATAGCCATCTCTTCCACCGGTGATGAGTCTGCAAATTTAAGCACATACTGTAAGAATGACATATAATGTAACGTGAGTAAGATGAAGAAGTGGCTTCTTATGAAAAGGGGAACTTCTTATTATACTATACCTCCTCCCTCTGTGATCAAATGCCATGCATGTGATGGAAGCCAAGTCATGTGTGCCACCAAACTCAAATACCTGACGCCCAGTGTTGAAATCCCAGACTCTTACCACCTAAAAACAGTGACAGCTCAGATTAATTGTACATTTAATATGCAGAATATCTAATATGATGGTTGGATATCTGTTTTAACACAGACTGGATTTATTGAAATCTTAAGCTGGTTATCGTGTTGCCAAGCAATAATTTACTCACAGATCCCTCGGTGCAGCTGACTACCTGACGAAACTCCTCACTGTAGCCGCAGCACATAACAGGTTCATTATGAGAAACAATGAAATGACTGTGAAGTTGATGCCTGACAGAAGAAAAAGATAAGAAAATGAATAAGACAGAGATTAGTGTGAAGGAACTGCAGTCATTTATGCAAAAAATAAACCTTTAGAACGAAAGCAGAGTCTTAGTTTAAATTCAACAGCTGTATTTAACTCCAAGCATATTATAGCCCATCACTATCTGAGCTGACAGCTTACCTTAACTTCAGAGGTAGCACAGTCATACAGTCTGCTGCAATATACAAAGATTTCATGGCATGGGAATAGGAGCATGCAGATATATCACCATGAATCCTGCTTGCTTTGGGGTCTGCTGTAAACAGGCAACACTGATTCTGAAGATCCCAAATCTGAAATAAGCAAGTGAACAGTGATGAAAGAAGAATTCACATTATTTACCCATGCACAAACAGTAATGTCACTATGAATGATTTCAAGTATGAGAAAAGAGTAAAACACAGAATCACATGTACTGAAAGTATAAGAAGCAAAAGTATTTATCACTTGAATGGCTCCTGTCAGTGTAATAGTTTACTTCTGGATCATTAATGATAATGATCCAGAGGTAATCCTCTATCAAGCAATGTGATTTAACATGTAACTCAATCTCATATATAACTGTAGTGAACTAAAAAGAAATTAAAAGTATAAATATCTCCTCTGGTATATGGTGGCACTAAGCAAAAAAGTGGCAGGCAAACTAAGGTAGACTTGTGCTGTAAATCTAATGCAACACAAATGTGTCATGGTGGGTGGTCCCAGGGTTTTGAGTGTGTCGAAGTTTGAATTCTTGTTTATTATTAGGAGAGCTTTGTTTGGTTGATTTCTGGTTTCTTTGTTCTTAGTTTTGTTTATTGTTAGTTTTGGATTGTCATGTATTCCTTAGCTGCCGTGATCTCTGGATGATCTTAGGGTTCTGAGCCTTTTAGAGTTTGTATTCTTGTTTTTTATGATGTTCTCTATTTGGTTCTTATTTTATCATTGCTTGTTGTTGTTTTTATGTATTCATTGATTTTCAGAGCCTCTTTTTTTGGTTTTATGTTCTTTTTTGACATTTTAGTTCCAGTATGTGTTTGTATTTATAAAACTAAATTAATTCCCTCTGTGTTATCTGTTTTCTCCTCTGTCAAGTTCATGTTTCTGCATTTCAGCAACTTCCTTTTTATTTTGGTAGTTATTTGTCCCTTGTGTTCTGAGTCTATTTCTACTTCCTCCCTTGTCTCTGTCTTGATTGCTTCCACCTTCATCTCTTAGCCTCCTGTGTCCAACCCCTGATTACCCCATGTGTATATACAGCCCAGTGGTCTTCATTTCTGTATCTGTTTATCATCTCGGTTATTTTGAAATTTTGTGGGTTCTGTGTGTTTTGAGTTACAGGACTTTTGCATCAACCTTAATAAAGGCTCACTTTCTCTTACTCTGCCTACCAAGGGCCTGCATTTAAGTCTGTGCTTCCAACATTCACAGCGTTAATAGTTCTGAATATTTAGTTCTTGTTATATTTTGGTTGTAATTTGTTTACCTTCGGCTGATCACTTGTATTCTCTTGAAGGGGTCACCACAGCCGATTAATCTGCATTGGTAATGTGGCAGAGGTTTTATGCCAGATACCCTTCCTGATGCAACCCTTCATGGTGAGAGGGGCTTGTGTCATGGAACTTATTTAGTCCCCTCAGTGTCACCCTCTGTTATGTTCATGTTTTTGCATTTCAGTCATAGGTGTTTTACTTTTCTTGTTTTTCTTTGGTAGTTGTTGCCTGTGGTTTGCTGAGTTTTACCTCCTTCCCTGTCTGATTGTCTTTATTGTCTACACCTGTGTCTAGTTTGCATCAGCTGTCTCCACCTCGCTTGTGGAGAAAGCATCTCTACCTCTAGCATAGTCTTGTCCTTTCATGCAGTCTTTGTCTTGGTGTCTGTTAACTGCCCTGTCTGTTCCAGAAGTTTCTTGTTTTCAGTTTGCTATTTTGCCTTAAGGATTTTATATTTTGAACTTGTTTAATCAGCCTCAATAAAGAGCTTGCATTTGGTTTATTCAGTCTGCGTTTGGGTTCTCACTCCTTCACTACAAATACATGACAAAAATCAATTTGTTGCTTTCTACCACTGCTGGAAAAATATCCACAGGGCTTGATGACTATGCAGTAATATCAGTGGTAATTAATTTGTGTAATCTGGAAAACAAATCACATGTAAAACACAAAATGAGTCATGAATCACTTTCACAGTGCAGTCTGTGGAGACAGAGAAGATCTGACTATCTTCCGATGAGATGCAGATGGAGGCAATGGGAGCATAATGGCCCTTCAAAACACCAGTTGGTGTCCTAAAATGAAAACTGAATCAGTGAAAAATATGGTGGCTTTTTAAATGCACGATACTTGCTCAAAGAAATCCCAATAAATTTGGGTTACGCACCCAGGACAATGTGGATTCCACAGGCGTATGAGTTTGTCCATGCCTCCGGTAATCAATAAGCTGTGCTTCTGACAGAGGTCAAAGGTCCTGACACCTTTGTAGATGGTGAAGACAGTCTGATCACGTGATGCCCGGACCTGTGGTGTCCAGCTCAGCTGGACCTTCTTGACTTTACCTTCATAGCAGACCTCTCTAATCTCATTCAGCTCCTGCTTAGCATCTGTTAAAGGAAGCATGCAGCCTCAAGAAGAAAGAGAAAAAAACATACACATTTTATTACAAGGCTGTGTGTATGAGCATCAATCAAAAATGCTTTTTCAGCAAGGGTAAGTCATTCTCACAATAAATGATGAAGTCTGCAAGTGGACATGCCCACTTATGGTGCAATCACGCACACACACGGGCGAGCATTGATTGGTGAATTTGTGACAGATGAGTCATCATGAATCATTTCTCACAGCTATCCATCCAGGCCGCCTAATGTTCAACACTGAGTTTAATTACTGCACACTGTAGAGTAAGAGGGATTTGAGAGGTTTTTTTTTTAGCCAACATTTTAGGGATGCGTCATTTTTTTGTTTGGTTGCTCAATACAGAGAATGTGTGTGCGTGTGTGTGTGGGTGTGTGTAAGAAAGATGGGTAAATACAGTCATCTGAATGCAATCCCACAGTCCTGTGGGAAACTAAGTACACCCTGTAATTCAATAGCTTGTAGAACCACCTTTTGTAGCACTAACTTGAAGTCATCGTTTTCTGTGGAAAAAATCTAAGGTAAAATTTCAGTGTGGAGGAATTTTGGTCCACTCTTCTTTGCAACTCTGCTTCAGTTCATTGCAGTCTCTCTCTTAAGTTCCCCCAGTAGAATTTCAATCAGGTTGAGGTCTGGACTTTGACTGGCCCATTGCAATGCCTTGACACCTTTTTTTTCCCAGTCAATGCGTTGTAGATTTGCTGCTGTGCTTGGGGGTCATTGTCCTATTACATGACCTATTTTTAGCCAAGCTTTACCTGTCAGACAGACAGACACATTTGATACTATAATACTTTGGTATACAGAGGGAGTTCATTGTCGATTCAATGACTGCAAGGTGCCCAGGTACTGTGGGCACCTTGAGTCAACCATGAAAAAAGGCCAAATCATTGGTCCACTGTATTTAACAGTTGGTATTAGGTGTTTGTATTTGATTTTTGCCAAATATGGTGCTGTGCATTATGGCCAAATATCCCCATTTTTCTGAAATAGTTTCCTCCGGACAGGCGAGATCAAATCATGCTCTTTTTAGAGAGAAGAGGCTTTCTCCTGTTTACCCTTCCAAACAAGCCATACTTGTTCAGTCTTTTACTTATTTTTCTTTAATGAACTTTAACAGTTAAATTGCTTAGTGAGGCCTGTAGAGTCTTGGGTTTTTGCAAATTTTCTGCACAATTTGACCTCAGGGTGAATTTTCTGGGACATCCATTCTGAGGAAGATTGTGGCATTTTCACACTTGAATGCTCAAGACCAGTAAAATGCAAAAACCTCTACTTTTATAGAAATGTAGAGTCTCAGATTAAGTTCTTGGGTTTTCTGCAATTTCTCTGAGCACTGCAAGGTTTGAGCTTGGGGAGAATTTACTGGGACATCCACTCTTGGGAAGATTGTAGCATTGTGTTAACAAAAACCTGAGTGCTCCAGACAAGCAAACTGCCAAAATGTCTGCTTTTATAGAGATGGTCACATTGGCTGATGATCAATTAATCAGTTGCATTAGATTATCACCGTCTGTCTTTTCCTTGCCCTGTCAACACTAATGGAGCATTAAGGGTGAATTTAGTTTTCTCAGGACTTCAAAGAGTACTATGAAAATATTCTTTCTCACATGACTATGCATTTTAACTTTAAGTAAGAACAGTAAAAATCATGATTGTCTGCTACTGGACGAGGCATTCTATGCCTAAAAGACATAGAAACAAATGGAACAGATATTACCTATAACAAGAGAAGAAGATTCTTCATTTGATGAGGAGACAACAGCTTGAAAACTGTGAAAATATTTCACCTAAATTTTGAAAGAAAAGTTTGTGTTTCAGGATTATCACTTAATAATATGGGTGAAATGTCATCTAATACTGATTTTAAACAGCTTCTGCAGACACTATAATTTGTCACTTGACTGAGCTTAAAATCTATCTTTGTAAGAAAAGTGTGCATAAGCATGGAAAGGTAAAATGTCACCTTTGTCACCCAGTCATGATGAACCTTCCATCTGATAAATGTCACATTTGGAGAAAGCACAGCAATGTCAATTGCTATGTTAGGTATATTTTCAATCTTTGGTAGTTTATTCCACAGCCTATAAAAAGAGAAATGGAGATGTACAGTTAGGCTTGAAACTCATTAGAATTTATGAGATGCAGTCTCACATATATACACTACATAAAACTTATTTGATTATTAGGGAACAAAAGGAAATCATTTTACACCACATATTCAAAGTGGATAATCTGACTCATGCCTGGCTGTTTTTTTCAGATTGTACTCTGCTCCTTTAAAACCTGAAAATAACTTTATGATCTCTAATGGGAACATACTGTATGCCATGAGTCATAATCGTTGAAAGGTGTCAACTGAAAAAGACTGTATGTTTCAAATATACTCCCAAAAGTGTAATGCCACAAGCAGATACATTTTTGATTGTTTTAAAAACAAAAACAATGTATGTTTGTAATACTTAAAGAATTGATAAACAACATTCAAATTCACCTAGTTGAAAACAAGGCAGCATTAAATGTGAGTGAAGATAAAATTCCTTTGCTTGGGTTCCCTGAATATCTGACTATCAAAGCTCAGAATTCATATTTTTGTCACAGAGAACAAGAAATGAATCTGCAAAAGATGAAACTGACACTGTGTTAGGGGAAGCAACATTCACATGTGTATCACAGTAGAAGATGAAAATCTGAACTTAAACTTTAAACTGAAAAAACTCCAGAAAGGAACCCGTAATAGCCATCTTACTGTGTCAGAGTCTTGCGATAATTCAGATTTCTTACATTATAGCAGTTATAATGTACCTAATGTGATGCGACAGTTATTGTAAAACTGGTGCTATTAGTTACTCAGTAGAGCATCCCAAACTTTTAATTGCTGTGTATTGTGCGTAAGAATCCCCAGATACATTGGAAATATATCTTATTTTGGAAATATTCTAATTTCTTTTCACTTGCAAATTCCTTTTGATCAGCCAATGTCATGATCTCAAAGAGAAACAAAAAGCACTGAAATCTAATTGCTATCCCGAAATCTAATTGCTTTAAATGGCTGGTGTCTCCCTCAGGCTGTTTTTTTGAACATCTGGCTTTGTATGAAGTCAAATATATAATATTTAATGTTGTTGCAGCATAAAACTACTAGAACACCTACACACTACACCTGCAGGACCTTTAATGACTTCCTGTTGATAAATAAACAATATGAAGTTGTTCCCCCTCTTTCACACTGTATCAGCTTCAACTCCTCTGGGAAAGCTTTTGACAAGCTTTTGGAGTGTGTCTTTGGGAAGTTTTGCTCATTCATCCAGAAGAGCATTTGTGAGGTCAGTTACTGAGTTGGGGACTTTTACACACTATGCATTTCAGCGCTCAGTGACCCTGCTCTGTAACTTTATGTGGTCTGTCACTTCTTGGCTGAGTTGCTGTGGTTCCTAAATGCTTCCACTTTGTAATGAAGCCACTTACAGCTGATCATGGAATATCTAGAAGTGATTTGTAGCAAAAGCGGAATGCTATTACAGTGTCACACTCTTTAGAATGACCCTTTCTTTCACAAATTTTTGTAAAGGTAGACACCATGGCTATGTGTTAAACCTGTAGCAATGGGTATGAATGAAAAACCTGAATTCAGTGATTAAGAGGTGTAGTCCAAAACTTTCGTCCCTATCGTATATTTAAACTGCATTCATGTCACTGGCACATCATGACTCATGATGTGCCAGTGAGTGGAAAGACAGGACCCAAATGCAGGACTCCAGGACGCAAGATAAAGGAAAACAAAAGGTGAGCACTTATTGCTGAGTGAGTCCATCAATATACACAAAGTCTATAAGGTTCAATCCAGCATGGAAACACTGGGACACAGGAACAAACACTGACTTCTGGAATGTACAACTAACGACATGACACAGTCCAGAGGGAGGCAGGGGTATAAATGCACACAGACTAAAAAGTAATAAGCAACAGGATGGTTGCTAAATACTAAATAATGGCAAGGCTTAAACTAAGGCTCAAATCAAAAACAGAATACAAAAAACTGAGCATGAGATCTAAGAAACTCAAAACCATACAAAACTAGAACACAAAAACCCACGACCGTGACAATTCATCATGCCTTGCAAAAAAACAAAACACTAAAATACAAGTGAGTAGTAGACTGTTAAAAATCAACATTACCTAAAGGTATCTCCAGCAGAGGAAATTATAATGATAGTCACACATCCCTAAAACATAAAGACAAAAAGTTAAATTGCTGCCAGATTTTGTTGGATAATTCAATCAGCTTGTAATTATAGGACCTACTTCACTGTCTCCATACAGAACACAGCATTTATCGGAACCAGCGTAGCTGTGAGGAAACAACAAAACTCAATCTGTAAAGAATTGATGTGTTATTTATAGAATGATGATAAACAGTTTTGTTGCTCACCTGTAGTCTAATGTCAGAGGTATTGTTTCTAGGGCACTGATCTGACAATAAGGATCCAGAGATGAAAGCTCATAAAGTTGGATCTCTCTGTCCCTGTAGTGCATAGCAAAGATATACACATAAATAACCTCAGTGTAACCTGCAAATAACAACAGTAAATTTTATTTCACCATTTCTTATTACCCGGTTCCAATCATCAGCTTGTTGTACTCTGTCATCAGAGTGAAATCACTTGCCCACTTTGATTTTCTATTTGTAGGTCCTTCATTCTGTGCGAATGAAAAAAACACATTAAAAAGTCATATTTTCACAAAAGTCAATGTTCAAAGGTTAAATTCAAGAGTCCTTTTGAAATCACAAGAGTTAAATTTCCATGTCTCATTTTCTATTCTGTTTCGACTGCAATTTAACTTTCTAAGGACAAGTAGACCTTCTTTCAGCTGTTCCAAAGAGGTCATAACAGTGGATCATCTGCCTCTATCTCACCCTATTGCTTGCATCCTCTTCTGTTACATCAGCATGCCTCATGTCTTCCTTCACTACATCCACGGACCTTCTCTGTGGACTTTCCCTTTTCCTCCTGCTTGGCAGCTCCATCTTCAACAGCCTTTGTCCAGTATATACACCATCCTGCCTTTGCACATGTCCAAAACATCTCAACCTTGCCTCTTTTAATTTGTGTCCAAATCACTCAATTTGCGCTGTCCCTCTGATGTATTCATTTCTAATCCTGTCCATCCTGTTCACTCCCAGGGAAAATCTCAATCTCATCTTCAATTCTGCTATTTTCAGTTACACCTTCTGTTTTTGTCAGTGCTACTGTTGCTAAACCATGCATCATTGCATGCTTTGCTACCATCTTGTAAACCTTCCTTACACTCCTCTTGCTATCCTTCTGTCACAAATTCTCATCTCCACCCTGCTTGCACTCTCTTCTGCCACTTTCTTGTGCACTGTCTCTTGCCTTGGGCTGGGTTGACTTCATCTACTTCACAGTAATACCTGCCTCTTTTAAGAAATTACTGTTATTGTTTTTTAAAAAAAAAAATCTATACATCTTAGTGAGGCATTTTTAAAGAATGTTCAGCAGGAACCATTTGTCTTGAGGCTGAATTCTACAGACTTTGTCAAGTAGTGTGAAAGAAAACATAATGGGATGTGTTGACAGTAAGTATTCAGGCAAATGTGCACAAGCATAAACATACAAACACATGTTTGGTCTTCTGAGGTTTGAGGTCAGGACTCCAGTGGCAGAGAAAGCCATCTTCTCGCAATGTTACAATGTTGCCATCATGGGTGGAATGGATGTTGATGACAGGAATGCCATGACTGAAGACATTCATAGTGGCTGGCAGGACGAAGCCCACCTGCTTGCTACGTCTTGCGGTTTCCTCGTTCTCTTTATACTGCTGCAGCATGTATGTGCAGAACTCACCCTGTATCACATATCCCAATATGTGTTAGAAATGCTAATGTTCATACTGTATATTTTCCAGTTTCACTGTCATAGACTTGTCCTCACAGTTAAATTAAGTTTTTGTGGAATTATTCTTAGCATTTTTCTTTATTTTTTCCCACATTAAATAAATTATACTCTGATGCTAAGCAAGATATACTCTATATGGACAGAAGTATTCATCACTGAAAACAGGGGTTAAATTCAGTCCTATTGCCACAGATGTATAATACTAAGTATCTAGCCATGCAATGTGACTTTACAAACATATGTTAAAGAATGGGTCATTCTAAAGAGCTCATATAATTTGAGTGTGGTGCTGTAAAATGATGCCACTGTTGCAAAATGTCAGTTTGTGAAATTTCTTCCTTCCTAGATATTCCATGATCAACTGCAAGTGGTGTTATTGCAATGCTGCAGCATTTAGGAGCCTCAGCAATTCAGCTGAGAAGCAGCAGACTCCACAGAGCAGGGTTGCTGAGTGCTGTGGCACACAGTGAGTAAGAGTCCTCATCACTCTGATGTTTCAGTAACTGCAGAGTTCCAAGCCTCCTCTGGCATTAACATCAGCACAAAAACTGCAGGTTTCATAGCATGGGTTTCCATGGCTGAGAATCTGCATGCAAGCCTTACATTATCAAGCATCAGATGGAGTGGTGTAAAGCACACTGCAACTGGACTCTGGAATAGTAGAAACATGTTTTGTGGAGTGATGAATTACACTTTTTTGACTGGCTATCTGATGGATGAGTCTGGGTTTGACAAATGCCATGAGAATGTTACCTGCCTGACCGAATTGTGCCAGCTGTAAAGTGTGGTGAACGAGGGAAAATGCTAAGGGGTTGTTTTTCTGGGGTTGGCCTAGGCCCCTTAGTTCCCGTGAAGGGAACTAATCTATGCTTCCAACTTTGCGGCAACAGTTTGGGGAATGCCCTTTTCTGTTTCAGCATGACTGTGCCCCATTCCACAAAGCAAGGTCCATAAAGACATGGTGGGATGAGTTCGGTGCAAAAGAAGTTGACTGGCCCAGAGAGAGCACTGACTTCAACCCCATCAAACACCTTTGAATTAGAACGGAGACTGCAAGCTTAGGTGGCCCAATACTTTTGTCCATATAGCGTTCTTCCTATAACTTAGCTTTTAAGTCCACTTTACTTTACTTAATAGTCCAATTTACTGTTTACATCAATCCCAGTTATATTTGCTTCACACATGCTCACTGAATTACAATGACCAAAGTAACACTATTGCATTTCACAGTAGCTTAACTTTCTTTTACTGGTGTTTGCATGCATGGTGGTGTGTTACAAAGGACTGCATTCTTCATACAAAACATAAATAATTGGGCTCACCCATGAAATCCTTCCTTTGCCTGAATAATCAATCTTCTTAAATAAATCTTGAATCTCTGTGTAGGTCTGTGAAATTTAACAAGTAAAAAATCTAATTAGATTGATACTTTTTGGTAAATTAATCCAGTAACTGCAAAGTCTTGTCCTTACTTGCAAATAGTGCAAGATTTAGAGAATCTGAGATAAATATATAAACAGAAGTGTCACGCTGACTCACTGTGTTAGACAAACCCAAACACTTCTTCACGATGCGTTCAAAATTCTTCACATCAGTGGATCTCAAGCTACCCGATTCATGTTCCTTTGTCAACAAAAAATAAAGTCAAATCTCAGAAATGAATAACCAAACTGTGTGTTTTTAAAAGAAGTGATCAGATACTACCTCAAAGGCTAGTTTCAGCTTCTGGAGGCTCTCAAGTGATATCTTCTCATCAAGCTTGTTGGAGAGGAAAGAATTGTGACAGTTGCTATTATGCAAGACAGTTCGGAACATTACAGTAAATGAGCACAATGAAAACTACAACAAGTAAGTAGGCTTAATTGGCAGATATGCTTCTTCCATTTTTCATTCCAGTAAAATAAACTCACCAGGCAGTTCTTAAAGTCTGAGTGCTAAAAATACAATTTAAGAGATATTAGCATCGTATGGTTTAAGGTGAACACCAAACTGTTATCAGCACACATGATTAGGGCTCAACCTCAGAGTATAATGACTATCTGTAATGGTCACCACAGGCACCACCAACTCTGACATGTCTCTAAGATGCTTCCACATGGCTGGATGACAGGCCATGCTCTCTGTGTTAATGGTCTCTCCTCAAATTTTCAACGGTTTCCTAGCAACTGGTACTTGATCCACAAAGTTCTTTGATCTATCATTAATAAATAACGGGGATAAACAGCCTAATTCCTCAAGGATATAAGTAGGGTCGAGGTTTCCCCACGGTATCTCCTGAATTGGGAAGATAATTGTTTAATCAGTCAGAGTGATGGAAGAACTAAAACTGTTCACATAACCTCGACTGCTTTCCAAATCCCTTTATTAGAGATGCATAACTTTGAACTCCTGAGCCTTTTCCGTTTAATCTATGTTAAGGCTCACTGCTCATTACATTAGCCAGGAGTGAGTGACATCTGCAACTGAAACTCACAAACTTTGGCTGCTGCATTTGCACTGGCCTCCCACATAATTCTATCATTTCTGTCAGCTTGAAAGCTTGAATTTGAATCTACTGGAGGACCTTTTAAGTAGTTGGCTCAGCCACAATGTTTGTTTTACTCTGGCCTGAAACATGGCCATACTGGGCTCTGAGATAGATTGTCTTGCCTGATGTACTGTCAGGGCGCAAGCAAATTGATCATCAGCTTGATTTAAAATGGCATTTTTGGCATTACCTCACGTTCTGCTACTGGTAGGGCATGCTTCAGCTATAGTTAAGTTCAAGCTCTTTGGAAAGAATCTCTAAAATAGAGCTTAGCACTGCAGCACTCTAGTGACATCTTCAGGCTAAAAGTAGCAACTCTAGAAATGAAGGCTTATTCATGAGGGGTAAAAATATTTAATGATGTTAAATCACCTGGTCTTTTTATGGAGAGGTTGACATTTATTCACTCATCTGATTTTACGTTTGGATAGCTACTTTGATTTTTACCTTCAGGCTGCAAGTTGAATCAATACAGTGATAGTGCTGTCTCATGAGAGGATCCTTATCGCCAAGAGTGACAGAGTGTCTTCGTCTTTTCTGTTTCAGCAGCTCTTGCACCAACCAATCAGGCTGTTTTTTTCCATCCTCTCTGACAGCCAGTTGTCTTGGCACCGAAAGATCATCTGCTTTCTTACCTGGACATCCTGGCCCAGATGTGTTTCTTGTGCTCCCCCCTAAACCACTCAGTTCATGCAGGATGCTGGGGAAATTGACATATGGATAAATAATGTTTGGCCCTTGGTTGCATAAGAAGGGATTTATTAGAGGAGTCAAACATTCTTACAGTCTTACGTTATTTCAAAAAGAAGCTTCAGCGGAAGCTGCACAAGATCTATTTAATTTTAGGAATGTGATTATGATTCCCAGGTGACCAGACTTCCGGCATTACAAGATAACTACTCAGTGTTGCCACAAATGACAACACAAGCCCCATGACTACAACAAACATTTGAAAGGCAAGACAGACAACAAAGCAAGGTTTCAATTTTCATCACTTGTCTGGACATTTAAACTAGCTGACTTTTAAAAGAAAAATAATTTACAGTGATTACCAGGTAAATAATAAAAACAGCAGATTACCTGGACACATGTCGAGTCTCTAATCTTCCTGAAGCCGAAGAAGAGCGAATCTTCTTCTCCAAAGTCATTCTTATTAATTCTTGTATCTTAAAGGTTGGTGTGATTATAGAAAGAATAGTTTAATTCTGACAATGTCTTAAATCAGACCTCCAAGCAGACATTATTCAGTCAGACCTCACACTTGTTCACCTGATACTCACTTATGCATTACACCTGTGCAGAGCAGGTGGTCCATGGTAACTAAGACACCAAGAGTGACAACTGAGACTGCACAGTGCAAAACAAGAACCAGCACTTGCAGCGAATCAGGGTTGTGACCGTGTAAACAGTGCTTACAACAGAAAAAATGCTACACTGTATTTGAAAATACTGTGGATTCTTTATTTCCCATTCAATACATTAAATCGTGTTAATACATGAATTTCATATTGAAACACTACTGTTTCCAATATGTGCTAACTAAAGTTATACATTTTTTATTCTTAACAAACTGCAAAAAGGATGAGTAACGTGAAATGGCAGAACATGAGTGAGATAAAATTTTACATTAGCAGAAAAATATCTGACTATTGGGCACAAATATCTAATTAACACAATCACACCACAAAACTCAAAGAGCAAATTAACTCTTTCATTATTAACTAATAATAACTAATTTTACTTTATTCATTAGTGGAAAAGTACATTAAAACACAAACAGCAAATATAAAAGATAAAGTTCAGTGAGGTCCTGGCCAGCTTGATGTCCACTATGGTGAACATGAATCACGCACAACCGCTGGAAGTTTATTGATTTTCTCCTCGCTGTTTGGACAGGCATCTTTTCTCAGAACTACTCTTAAAGCCTCCCTTTCTGCAGAGCCAGATGACAAAAACCAACATGAGCTGCCTATCAAAACCAAAATCACAGAGCAAGCTGCTATAATGCTAAAACATTCAAAGACACAAACTTATGCTCACCCCTTTCAGGTAAATTGTTGTGTATCTGCTGTAGCTCCTGGGGGGACAGAGATTTCATTACAGATGTGATATAAGTTGCTCGCTTTCCAAAAAAATGGCCATAGGTTGTCAGATCAGATCCTTTCCGCTGAATTTGCATGTGTCTTTGTACGACAGTTGGAACTGTAACACAGAGGATGATCATATAATGTACTGTAAATTGCTAGAGCTGGTATGCATACATCTTTTCTGGTGCAGAGTAGACACTACCTATACCACAGAAGGCCACATTTTGATCTGGTTTGCAGCTAGAGTGAGACAGATTGCCCAGCACTTCAGGTTTTTGGTTTGGCTTGCAGTAATTGGCCTTCATCCCAGTGCAAGTAGAGAGTGATATGCAATGCCTGTTGTGCAGAGGTGCAAGATGTCTTGCTGTTTTTTCAATGTCATTGTACCCTGTCAAAAAAATTCCATGCGAAAATGGGAAAATGAGTGGCATAAAGAAAATGAGCTGTAAAGAGAAATATTATGAAATGTTATGACATCTGGATATGCCTGAGTGTGTGTATGTCTTCAATTCAGTCATTCTGACAAGTTTTCATTTACACAAGACTGACTCAACAAAAATGATGTACCTTGAGGCGAAGCCATGAAGTCACATCTGTAGGTGGAAAGGTATTGTGCTGTTAGAGCCTTACGTTTCTCCTCCTCAGAAGGGAGACATTTCAAAGGGAATGCAATATACTCAGAGCTTCTTGTAGCATCCCTAGGCAGCCTCCACATCATGAAAGACTTGGAGGAAAGAGCTTGATTTAAAGGTTACAATACACTGTGAAAGGTCAAGCATAGCATTTCACTATAAATGTAAAACTGAGGCTAACACAGCCTTGGCACTGACCTGGCTGGGATGTGGATTGTTTCTCCTCTGCCCCGAGGCTGTTCCTGTGCGAATGCATTCAGTTTTACAGGCGGGCTTCCAACTAAAATCCTTACTGTACACGGTTGAACCAAAAGGTCCAGACTGTGAATAAGTGTCTATGAATGATGTTGACATTGGCTTCCTACATAAGCACAGACACATAATTACACACACACACACACACACACACACACACACACACACACACACACACACACACACACACACACACACACACACACACACACACAAATATTCTAGAGGTCCATAATCCCTTAAATAAAACTTACAGAAAAATATTTGCAACTGAATTTGGCTGGTAGAAAAATTGTCTTTTGTAAGCTGTTTCATATGGATCCCACAACTTCTTGCTGCCTAGAAAAATACCATGAGAATGTAACCTCTTTTAAATAAATAAATAGATAAACAGATAAACAGAAATAGATAACCTGTTTTAATCAGTGCAAACATGGCAAAAAGCAAACCTCTAAATCACGGTTCAAAAGCTAATGTAAACCTATGTATTATAATCCTGCTTAAATAATTTTACTTTTAGATCTGCTGTTATAGCAATTGTAGTACTGTAATACTGCACCAAAAATAAAACTAATATTTTTGGTAGCACTTTAAAACAATTTCTATTACTAAATAAATTGATAGATACTTAAATATAAGTTATTATTTATTTACTTTTAACAAACACTGAAATGATACTCATAACAATTTGTTAACAAAGGTATGATTTTTTTTTTTTCCAATATATTTATTGTCTTTTTCACAAACACATAACATATACACATACATACATACATATACCCACATACCCACTACACACTGCATACCCTTGCATCATAAAAAAATAAAAATAGAAAAAATAAAAATAAATTAAAAAAAAACAAAAAATTAAAAAAAATAAAAAAAAAGAAGGGGGGGGATGAAGAAAGAAAATGGGGGCTATGTTTTACGGCATTCTTAAATCATTTCATAAAAATCTAACACTTTCATTTGTCATCATATTTATATATGGTTCCCAGAGTTTATCAAAGTCGTTTTGTTTGCCTTTGG